>BJCG01000663.1:22500-31602 GCA_005406145.1 Prunus yedoensis | reverse complement strand
GCGTCAGTATTATTTTATCTTGGTACGTTTGTAGGATGTATAAAGTCAAAATCTATTGGACGGTCCTAAATTAGACCAATTGAATTCTGTCTGTTATAATTATTTAATAATAAATAAAAAAGTACTTCTGAATCGATCTCACCCTTTCTTTAACTTTAATAATTTCAATAAGAATTAAAATTCTTCTTTGTTGAGTAATAACTTAATTCTTCAATAAAATACTTCTTGTAGAAATATCAATAACCCGTTTATTTCACGTACGAAAAAAATTCTATAATTAATTCATGAATTATGACACAAATTCTATATCTATTAATATGTATCTGGGAAATAAAAAAGGTATCTTTTTTTTTTTTTTATTGGAATTGGATTTCTTCTCTTTTTTTCGTTCCTATTCTTCTTTCTATTTCTGAGAAAAAGGGGGCTTACAAAATAAAGTAAAGGATTATTTCGTTCCCAATAGTTATTTATTTAATCGGTGGATAGGAGCATACTCTGGATTGGAATCGTGTCGTGGGGAGTATTGCCTGATCATTTCTACCAACTTAAAGCCCCAATGAGTATTCTTTGTTTGTATATTATGTAAAAATGTCCTTTTGGAGAATTTACATAATCTCTATTACTAATCCTTTACATATCTTGGTGTTTCTAACCACCCACTCGTTTTTGTTCAACCCCCCCCCTGTGGTAATACATACAAATGATAGTGAAAACTCAATACGGTTGATCTTTTGAGCCCGCTTCAAGTCAGGATGACTAATCAACCAATCTTGGGGGAAACGGTCGCTTCTGTTTATGTTTATTTCCGCTTAACTCTCTAACTCTTATACATAGAAAATGAGACTCAATCTTTTTACTGCGAATTTATATATAAGCTGTTTTCTTTCACTCATATAACTATTTGATTTAGTTCATCAACCCGAATAATGAATAAAAAAAATGAAGATATCTACTTAATTCATTCCAACCCTTTCTTTGATTTGAAAGGAAGGAATAAAGAAAAGTTTATGTCTATGTATCAACGAATCGCACGTAGAGATATTGATAACACACATAAAGTTAATGGTATTTCATAACTAATCGATTGAGCAGCAGCTCGTAGACCACCTAAAAAGGAATATTTATTATTTGACCCGTATCCTGACATAAGAAGTCCAATTGGAGCAATACTAGAAATGGCAATCCATAAAAAAACACCGATATTGAGATCCGCTAAAACAAGGTGATAGCCAAAAGGAGCTACTGAATAGCTTACTAAAATTGATATGACTGCTATGGATGGCCCGATACTGAATAAACGGGTATCCCCCCTAGATGGAAGAAGATTTTCTTTGAAAACTAGTTTTGCCCCATCTGCTAGAGCTTGAAGAATTCCAAAAGGGCCGGCGTATTCAGGTCCAATACGTTGTTGTATCCCTGCGGATATTTCTCTTTCTAACCATACAATTACCAGTACGCCTATTGTGATTCCCAATACAAGAGTCAAAATAGGAATAAGCACCCATATAATTCCATAAACCTCTTTTAAAAACTCTAATCTAGAAAAAGAATCAATATCTTGTACTTCTGGTGTATCAATTATCATTTCAACGATCAACTTCTCCCATAATGATATCTATACTACCTAGTATCGTCATAATATCAGCCAATTTCATTCTTTTAACTAACTGAGGAAGAATTTGCAAATTGATAAAACCCGGGGGGCGGATTTTCCATCTCCAAGGAAAACCACTCTGATCCCCTATCAGAAAAATTCCCAGCTCTCCCTTTGGGGCTTCGACTCTCACATAAAGTTCTTGTTTCGGCAATTCAAATGTAGGAGAAGGCTTTTTACTAATAAATCTATATTCAAAATCATTCCATTCCGGATTCCTTTCTCTATCAAAGTATCGTATTTCTAAATTCTCATAGGGTCCCCCTGGAATTCCTTCCAGAGCCTGTTGAATAATTTTTATAGATTCTATCATTTCACCAATTCGGACTAGATAACGAGCCAATGAATCTCCTTCTTTTTGCCACTGTACCTCCCAATCAAATTCGTCGTAACATTCATAATGATCAACTTTACGAAGATCCCATTGTATTCCGGAAGCTCGCAGCATTGGTCCCGATAAACCCCAATTTATTCCTCTCTACCAATAATGCCTACTCCCTCGACTCGTTCTAAAAAAATAGGATTTCGTGTAATAAGTTTTTGATATTCAGCAACTCTTGTTAAAAAATAATCGCAGAAATCCAAACATTTATCTATCCAACCATGAGGTAGATCGGCCGCTACTCCTCCGATACGAAAATAATTATGCATCATTCTCATACCGGTGGCAGCTTCGAATAGATCATATACTAATTCTCTTTCTCTGAAAATATAGAAAAAGGGAGTTTGTGCACCAATATCCGCCATAAAAGGACCAAGCCATAACAGATGAGAAGCTATACGACTCAACTCCAACATAATTATTCTGATATAGCTAGCTCTTTTAGGTACTTGAATATTTCCCAACTGTTCCGGTCCATTTACAGTTATTGCTTCTGTGAACATAGTAGCTAAATAATCCCAACGTGTTACATAAGGCAAATATTGTATAATTGTTCGGTTTTCCGCAATTTTTTCCATCCCTCGGTGTAAATAACCCAATATTGGTTCACAATCAATAACATCTTCACCATCTAGAGTAATGATGAGTCTAAGAACACCATGCATTGATGGGTGGTGGGGGCCCATATTGACTATCATGAGGTCTTTTCTTGTAGCTGGTATATTCATCGGTTTTTCCTCGATTCATTCTTTCATGAATTGCTGAAAACGAAAAAAAGTTCATTAAAATTCAAGATCTAATAAATCAAATAATTTAAAATGCCTCTTCAAATTAACGGGTTTTTGACTCCCGAATATCCAACCGATTAATTAATTCTTTATAACATATTCTATTTTTCTTTGACAAATAAGACAGCAGTCGTTGGCGTTTTCCCAGAATTTTACGTAAACCTCTCTGAGATAAATAGTCTTTTTTGTGTAATTCTAAATGTGAAGTAAGTCTTCGTATCCTATTGGTGAAACTAACTATTTGAAATTCAGTGGATCCTCTGTTTTCGTCTTTTTCTTCTTGTGAAATAACTGAGATGAATGGATTTTTTACCATAAAATGAAATCTTCTCGCCCCCCTCTTTTTATTTTAAGAAATTTTTATTGATAGATATCTTTATTGATCAGTAATAATAATGCCTCTCATTTTTATTTTGTATATACAAAAATATTAATTTTGTTATTAATTTATAATTTTTTTTAATAAAATTAAATTTTTATTTATTTGGATTTGAAAAGGGTATACATAAAGGATGGTTGTTTTCTGCACTCACAAAAGATAAAAATTTAGACCTAAAATAATAATATTTTGTTGATTCATTTCTAGATCAAATTGATATGTCATTGAATTAGTATCGTGTATCAGAATGGAACGATGGAATGTAAGACAATGCGTGTGTGCATCTCTTTGTCGTCATAGATCAGATATAGTATGGGAAATATAGCAAAAATGTACTATTAATGCATTTTTAATCGCGGATACATATGTACCCTTACCATACTGAAACGACTGCCATTATTGGTATTAAACCAATAACGATTCATACAAGCCAAATCTTCTAATCGATAATTGGGCCAAAGAAATAACTTAAATTTAATAAGTTTTTTTTTATAGTTTTTGCTTTTAATCCAAAACTTGACTGTTTACCTTATTCCCATTACAAAATGCTGCATGTCTATGTCCTATTCTCAGAATTGAAACAAATTAGAATTCTCAATCTCTACGACGTCTAGGTGATAAAATATTTTCAGGCAGGACAAACAAATCATATGAAATTTTAATCTCTAGTTCCAGTCATCTTTTGATGTTTTTGTAATGGGCTTCATCAGCATTCTTATCGGCATGTTTTTTTTTTCTCGGTATCTTTGATTTATTTGGGGGTGTTGTGCTTTATGAACTAATGAAATAACCGATTGGGTTGCTATGCTAAATACAGTTTGCCATCATTTTTCTAGATAGACGAATTGGTTCAATAATCAAAATTCCCCTTTTAATCAATTCTGTAAGAGTTAAATCTTTCTGAATCATCAGAATATCCGGACTCATTTCGCCTCTTTGAATAGAGGATATAGTAATTTCTCTTGGATTTATCAGTCTAAGCAGGAGACAATATACTTTGATGTTATTGCTTATTTTTTTATTTAAAGAATCATCCCATCTCAATTGAAAATGCAAATACCTTTTTAGGAAGAAATCAAACTCCGCTTTTGTATTGATCTTGTATTGCTTTTTATTTCTATTTTTTTTCATGTACGATCCCGTATAATCTTCTTCAACATCTTTTTCTTGGTTTGAAAGAGCTGATTTAAAATCTTCTTGGACCGCGTATTCTTTTTCCCCTTGATTTCGGTTTTCTAATTCAAAAGATTTTTTTGAATTCTCCGATATTGATATAAAAGGATCCCTTTTTTTATTTCCGGCGATGCTTTTGTTTTTACTATCATTTTCATTTATATTAGAATTTAAAACTAGTAATTTAATTGGTATAACCCACGGTTTAATTTTATACGTATTATAAAGTATCCCCAATTCTGGGAAGAACCAAAATTCCATATTTGATATGGGACAACTTAGTATTTCTTCATTCATCCCCATCCAATCAAAAAGGGTTTTTTGATTGGATAGGTTGATTTCTTGATCTTGCTGAATCGTGAGATAAAAAAGACCCCTCTTATTGATTTTATCAATTATTTGATACTTATTAACCCTAGTCTTAGTATATTTATTACTGTTAGTGTCAGTATCAATATCGATCCAGGCGTCAATATCGACCTTATTTTTAAGACAAAAATGGAAAATTCTCCAATCAAAATATTTTCTATCCGGATTTATCTCCATCTCTAATATCATCTTCTACTAGATAAGGGATAATAGGAATACCTTCCGGCATATTAAATGATTTTTGTGTATGTGTGTTGTAATTATAAAAAATATCTTGGTTATTTTTTACTTGTAATGTTGATCCATAAATATAAGAGTCCTTCTTATCTTCATAATTAATAGATTTATATGCTAAAATATCATATCTATATTGTTTTTTAAAATTATCTTTTTGATTCAGTAATGAATCTGTTTCGAAATTTTTTTCGTAGTTAATTAATCGATCCTTTTCATATAAATCACATAAATCTTTATTTTGAGACATACAGTGTTGATTGAATATATTTCGCCATTTTTGTGGTACTAATCTAGACCATTTAATATGAGATACATCACATTGATACTGACTCCTTAACCAATTTGTCCATTGATTCATTCCATAATTGCGAAGATTCTTATGTCTTAATTCGGAATGAAATAGTTCTTGTGTTACAACAAAAAAATCCTTTATTTCATTCTTAAGAAAAAGGGACATTCCGTTATATTGAAATACAGATTTTAACTTATATAAGTTAATAAGTTGAGTTTGTGATAATTTATAAAATACATATGCTTGTGAAAAGTAAGATAAGTCGCAAAAAGTCTTTGAATTCTTGTTACTAATATTAGTAAGTGACTTTTTTATAGTCGAAATAAAGGGAATTACACTTTGATTTGTTTTATCAATTCTTTCGTGATTTGCTTCATTATCGTTAATGTATTTATTAATAATTTTTTTTGTTGATTCAAGAAAAAGTTGTGTATTGATGCTAGGAATATTAATGATACATAGAAAGATATCTATGTATATCCTTTCAATGAAATATTTTATAAAATAATGTGACTTACGGATTAATCTAACATTTTGTCTTTTTAATATCTGCCAAATATTTTTTGTGATTCTGATCCTTTATTATCATAACTTATTTTGTTAGAACTAAAATTTATATCTGGAGTTCTTTTTTTATTTTCTTTTGTAATTTTTTCTATTTGATTATTATTGTATTTGTTCTATCAGTTAGATCTTGCATTTTTTTTTCTGTTAATGAATAATTTGTCCAACCCTGAGATATAATTTGAATCGATGATTCATGAATCATCCCATTACCAATTATCGAATCTTTTTTAGTTTCACTCAATTCATATACTTCTATTTCTCTCAATCCAAATCCAAATAATATAATTGGGTTTATTTTTGAGAGTTCTTTTATTATTTCTTTTATAAACAGAATGCTTTAATGATCCATTTTTTTGTTTTTTTTGAGACATTTAGAAACAACTTTTTTTGTTCTTTTAAATTCTTAGAATTATAAAACATTTCTTTTTCAATTTTTTTAATTTTTTTTTTAGTTCTTTAAAAATGGGTTCAAAAAATGAAAGTTTTTTTCTGGGAGAACCAAAAGGTAGTTCAGTTTCCATTCCAAAAACTGTTAAAAGCAAAAATCATTTTTTTGATCCTTCTTTTTCATTGGATCATTATAAGGGGCTTGTAGTTTAGATCTGTGCCAAGGTTTAAGACTAAAAGGAAATAGGATCTTGATCTGAATACCGTCTGTTAACCAGTTTTTTGGAAATTCTTTTTCTGATAATTGAACGCCATTATAGGTACATTTAATATGCATTTCTCTATTCCAATCCTTTAAAATCCTCAGACCATTCAGGAAATATTGAAATCATAGTATAACGGACTATATTTTGAGCTATATCATATGAAGGTATATACTACTATTTTCTAAGCATTGATTGGGTTAACCTACCACCAACACCTCTTCGTACTTGCCGCAAGTAAAATACTCTCCAGGCTTCCCTATTTCTATACGCGCTTTCTCCTTTCTTTGTCTTCTTCTTTTTGTCCTCTTCCTTTTTTTTTCTCTGTATAATCCGAAATTCCGTGTTTTTTTTTTTCCGCATCCAATTTCTAAAAATTTATTTTCATACGCGCCGAAATATCAAAAAAAAAAAAAAGATGTGTCTATTTCGGTCCAAAAAAAGGGGGGAATGTACATTTGCTTGAAAAAGTTCCAAGTAACTGGTTTTTACACACGACCACAACCTACCCTTTGAGCGCGCCTAGAGCCTTGTGATAGGTCTCGACGAAAGTCCGATTGTTGTGAATAACGTATTAAAGCAATTTCGTCTGTTTGATCAGTATTATTAGTTTCTTGGGTATTGGTATAAGCATCAGTATTCTGGTGGTTATCAGTAAAAATCACTACGCGTTTGGCTTTTCTTGAACGAATCTCATGATCCTCTACCACACTTTCCTCGGTTTCTCCCTCTTGTTGTTCTAAGTCGTTGATTAATTTGTATGACCACCGAGGAACTTTTTTATTAATTTCTTTTATTTCAATAGATTTTTTTTTTATTGTTTTATCGTTCGGAACAATTCTAACTGCATCGAATAAAAAATTTAAAATTTTTAATTGATCCTCTGAATGAATTCTTACTTGTTCGTGTTCTGGAAGTAAAAAAAGTCTTTGAAAATTTAAACTTGATGTTGATTTTACAGCCAATTCATTGATTAAATTCAATAAATAACCAATTTCTGTTACTAATGATTTTCTATCATTTATACAAATGGATTTGTTTTTTGTTCAAATTCTAAGTAATTAATAATAAGAAGGATACCATGAATTTTATTTATACAAACCCTTTATGTAATTTTTTATAGAAACTTCATTTATGATTGAAGGTGTAAACAATTTTTTGATCCGTCCCCGGTAGGGTCCATTCAAGAAAGGATCATATTTTTTTTTAAGTATTCTTTTTTAGTTATCATTACACAATCTAGTTCTTTTTTCGAGTACATTCATAACAATAAATTCTTTATTTAGAGTTTTGTCGAGAGCTTTTACTCTATTTAAAAATTTATTGTTTAGCTTTTTCTTTTTTGTTCATTCCTATAACTCCACTGATTATAAAATTCATTAGAAGGTAATTTTTCTTTTCTGAACAGAGACATTTTACTTTGTATCATTTCAAAAAAGGTTGCCAAACTGGGGGGATACGTAAAAGATATTCTTTCTTTTCCATCACTTTGACATGTATAAAAAAAATATTGTGACATTTCATTTCTTACATAATTTTCAAATCGATTGTTTTTTATATACCGCAACGGACGATTCCACCGTTTATAGTCGAAAAGATAGTCACAATAGGTTTTTCAAACCAGAAGAGATCGCTTTTTATTTCTAACTTTGAATTTTCTTGTTCTTGATTCCCATCCAGATAATAAGTTTCATAAACGGGTCTATTTTTATAGCGTGTCTCTTTAAAGTGGAATTGATCCTTTGTTTTTTCCTTTCCATTCACTCGTATCTCTTTCGTTTCATCGATTTTGTACGGATCCTCCTTTTCTTCCGAAAAAAGGGAAGGGAAGGATCTTCTTCGGTGGATCCCTCTTGTTCCTGTTTAGTCCCCTTCGTTTCGGAAGTTGTTTCTATTTCTACATCTGTTTCTTCCCGTTTCTGAGGTTTCTTTCAGTTTCTTAGTAACAATGGGTGACGGTATTCTGCCTAAATAGTAGACACTGGTAATAAATAAGAGAATACTAAAGATTCGAGCCATAGAATTTCTCAATTCTGACACAAGGTACTTATTAGATCTAATAAGTACATTAGATCTAATAGAATTATTTTGCTGTATCCAGCCTAATACCAATCCAACCCATTTCATGAATAAAATGTGACCATTAACCAACCAACAAACTACTGTTACAAATAACATCTTGTTTGCAATCGAAACATATAAATGTTTACTAATCTGACTACATTGAACTTGGTAAAATGAAATGGTTGAATTACTTGGAAAAATGAGATTATTCAGGAATAACATTGAATGCTAAGATTACGCCCATTGAATTTCTGGGAGTAGATCCATAATCAAAAAAGTGTTTGTGATTGTTCCAGAAGAAATGAAACAAAAGATACGGGTAGAGCTAGGACAGTTATGGTATGAGGTCTACCCAATGCTAGATGCAGAGGCACATATAGATCGATATTGAACATCATGAGCTGTTCCCGTAATAAAACCGGTTGTTGGCTGATACTTTCTTCTCGGTTCCTTCTTCTCCTTCTTTCTTCCATAACCCGAGCGTCGGAGAAGGAAGAGATAAGAGGGCCCTATGGAGAATGTGGGCAGAAATCCATAATAGAGTCCG
>BJCG01000662.1:0-22041 GCA_005406145.1 Prunus yedoensis | reverse complement strand
CAAACCCATCATTACACACATACCCAAAACCCATTTTGGGTATGTTTCTATGTTTAAATAGTGCTTGGGTATTTTTATAAATACATGTCTAGGATTGGGTATTTGACTAAATATCTATTGTTTATATGGTTTTTTATTTATTTATTTATTTTTATTTATAATCATAAACATATATTTGATGTCTTTCATTTTAGGAAAATTACTTGGGTCCTTAATTAATTAAATATATCAACTACAAATTAATTAAACAACATTGGACTTGATTTCTAATCAGTACATATGACATATACTCTTCTCTTATAATCAAAGCAAGACATTTCTTCACATATAAATAATAAGTTGTTTAAAGATGAAAAGTTGAAGTGGACTTTGTGGAGTTGAACACTTTTTGCCCTCAGCCCTTTCATATGTTTGATTGATTAATGTTTTCAAATAGTTCATCATTTCTTACCTCTAATTATATTTTTAAATGTTTATAATTTGAATTATCTAGTGGAAAAAAAAAATCAAATTCAATGGGTTGGTTCTTGGCCCAAGTATGGCACGAGCACGAGCACGGGCACGGCACAGCACGAGCTCGGCCCGGCCCGTTCAATTTGGACATGGGCTTTAGGCCGGGCTGTGATCAATGACTTTATTTGCTAAAGAATAAAAATGAAGTGTTTTCCGTTTTCAGTTCTTCCACAAACAGATGACAACTCAGTTCAATTCTCAAATACAGATTCTTCGCTCAGATAATGGTGAAGAATTTATTAATCATGAGTTTCAGGCTTACTTCCAACAACATGGAATTATCTATGAGATGACTTGTCCTCAAACACCAAAACAAAATGGTGTTACTGAACGAAAGAATCGACATCTTCTTGAAACAGCTTGAGCACTTCTAATTGGCGCTCATGTTCCTCGCCATCACAGGGATGATGCTATTGTCACAATAGTTCACCTGATCAACCGCATGCCTTCTAGTGTGTTGAACTTAAAAACTCCTTTACAAGTGCTTGCGCAACACGGGCCCCTGGCTTCTGTTTTAGTACTCACACCCCGATTTTTTGGATGCGTGGCCTTCATTCATCTCCACAAAAATCAACGTAGCAAACTTGATCCATGTGCTCTTCGTTGTGTTTTTTTGGGTTATGCCACTCATCATAAAGGCTACCATTGTTATCACTCTCCTACCCGACGTACCTATGTCACTTTGGATGTAACCTTTCTAGAATGTGGGATGTTCTTCCATGACCCAACATCCAATTCTACGCTTTAGGGGCAAATACGTAGTGAAGAGTAGAATTGGAGCAACTTGAAAAACAAAGAAATTCGCCTCTGTACAGAAGCGATAGATCGTCCATCCTTTGACGATTGATCACCCTGAGGTCTGGAGCATGAAATTGCTCTCGACCAAGAAACGATCAATCATCCAAACCCAACAATCAATCGTCCCCGAGTCTAGAGCACGAGATTGCTCTCTACCGAAAATGATTAATCGCTTATTCACAGCCATCGATCGCCTGACCCCCTGATCCTTGCAAAGATGTTTCTGATCCAAGTCCCACGCCTACAGACAATACAGAACAACGAGATGAAGACCCACCCTCTAACTCAACAGTGCCAATGGACAGAACTCTTGAGAATATCCTTGAGGTAACTACTCTTACTACACTTGTAAATTTATAGAATAAATCCATTGGATACCAATTACCTTTCATGCAGAATCGTGGGAAGCCACCAAACCGTTATTCACCTTATATTGGCAAGACATCAAAGTATCCAATTGCGAATCATGCATCCATTGAGAAGTTGTATGAACCACTCAAGGCCTTTGTGCATCAGTTGTCTGCGATTCATATCCCAACCAAGGTTGCTGAAGCAATGAAAGATCCTAAGTGGGTTCAACCTATAAAGGAAGAGATGAAAGCTCTTGAGAAGAATAAGACTTGGACACTGGAAACTTTACCACAAGGCTGATATAGATGGGTGTTTACCATAAAACACAATGCTGATGGATCTATCAAGCGATACAAGGCAAGACTTGTGGTGAAAGGGTACAGACAGACTTATGGTGTAGATTATGAAAAAACCTTTGCACCAGTTGCAAAATTGAACACAGTCAGAGTTTCACAGTGCGTTTGGATGAGGAAATTTAAAAGTACAAAGGATTTCATAAATGACAGAAATTAAAATGACGGAAATTAATGTTCTAGAATTTGTAAAGTTTCTTGTTTGGGTGAGGGATTTAAAACACGGAATTTAACATTTATTTGTAAAGTTATTTTTAAAAAAAAACTCAATCTCTCTTGAGATTTTAGAAATGATGACTTTTCGATATAATTTAAAGTTGGGATTCATGATCTCCAAATTCCATGTTTTTCCCACGCGGAATTTCTAAATTTCTATGTTTTTTTTATCCAAACATGGGAATTGGTTCATGTCAATTTAGAAATTCTGAGTTTTGTCAAAATCCCAAGTTTATTTCCCTCATCCAAACGCACCATTATTGTCCCTTGCAGCTAATTTGGACTAGCCACTACACCAGTTTAATGTAAAGAATGCTTTCCCACATGTATAACTTATGGAGTAGGTGTATATGGACATTCCTCCTAGATATAATACTACTTAGACTGGAACAATATACAAATTACGAAAGGCGTTGTATGGACTGAAATAGTCACCACATGCATGGTTTGAGCGGTTCACCATGTCAATGAAGAACAATGGTTTCAGACAGAGTAACTCAGATCATACTTTGTTCTTGAAACATCATAAAAAAAAGGTAACAACTTTAATAATCTATGTTGACGATATGATTATTACTGGGAATGATAAACATGAAATATCTCAGCTACAAGACTATTTGGCTACTGAATTTTAGATGAAAAATCTAGGTGGACTCAGTTATTTCTTGGGGATTGAGGTGGCTAGATCAACAAGGCATATTTCTCTCTCAAAAGAAATATTTCTTGGACTTGTTGATAGACACAGAAATGCTAGATTGCAAACCTGTAGACACTCCTATTATTTAGAATCATCACCTTGGAAAATACCTGGATTAAGTTCCAACTAACAAACAAAGATACCAAAGGTTAGTGGGAAGATTGATCTACTTGTCTCATACTCGACCAGACATTGCTTATGCGTTGAGCATCGTCAGTCAATTTATGCATTCTCTGAGTAAAGACCACATGAATGTAGTTTTTCAGATACTTAGATATTTGAAGTTTGCACCCAGAAAAGGACTTATGTTCTCAAAACATAGTCATTTAAATATTGATGGTTATTCAGATGCAGATTGGGGAGGCAGTGTAACAGATAGAAGATCCACATCGGGTTACTTCACACTCGTGGGAGGTAATGTGGTGACATGGAGGAGCAAGAAACATAAGGTAGTATCCAGTGTAGAAGCCAAGTTCAGAGGCATGACTAAAGGAATTTGTGAGCTCATTTGGTTAAAGAAGTTGCTTACTGAATTTGGGTATAAACCCACGTCTACAATGAATCTCTTTTGTGACAACAAGGTTGCTATAGCTATTGCACAGAATTCGGTTCAACATGATCGTATTAACATGTTGAGGTGGATCGACACTTCATCAAATAGAAGCTTGAGGCTAAAGGGATCAAGTCTGAGGATCAATTGGCAGATATTTTGACAAAAACGATTTCCAATAGAGCGTTCCACAATTCACTAGATCAGTTGAGCATCAGCGACATCTATGCACCAACATGAGGGGAGTGTTGGCGCGACTTGTGGATCATTGATTTTCTTTCCTTACATTCCAAGGATTTCCATTATAATTGTATTTAATTCACTATAATTCATGATTTCCTATTGTAAATAGAAATAGGAATTTATTATTTACTTGGCCACTAAGGCTCCGCTGTATTATAAATATGACCTCCTACAAGGAGATCACTGGCGGAACCAAGGCAAGGGCTGCCCTTGGCTGTAGCCCAGGGACAGTTTGGGAAAAAAACAAATTAAATATACATATAATCTATATTTTAATTGAAAATAAATAAATAAATATACAATTTCAGCACCAATATGCATAGTAAGAGATCTTCCACATTTGTATTTGGTGTCAAAGTTTATCCCAACATCAATTTTAAAATTTTTATATTAATTTGTCTCCAAAAGAGAAGCATTTTTCTAAATGAAATTCACCCTTTCGCGAATAATATGGCTCTAATTTCAATTTTTTTCCTTGTGTTTACAATTATGTGATTTATATTATTTAATGTATACTTTTATTTCTAGAAAAACTATAGAAAATGTAAGTACAAAAAAAAATTATCATTATATTTTAAGCTAATAACTTTAACTAGCCCACCTATTAAAAAATTTCTGGTTCCGCCCTTGAAGGAGATGAATATGCAGAAAAATTCTCACAAACAAATATTCTCTCATAGTTACCATATTTTGGCATGAGTTTCTATAATGAGGGAGTTTATGTTGAGAGAGTGTGTTTCAATTTCAATCCTTACAACTTTTAAAAAACTCTAAAATCTTTATTTTTAATTTTATACAAACCATTAAATTAAAGAAATATAATTTAAGGTTAGGGAAGAATGTTCCTTTTTCTTGCTGCTATTTGTTGTGTATTGGGCATCTGTACTCAATTTAGTCTGAAACTTTATTCGTTTGTTTGTATTTTTGGCTTATTTACTGTAGTACTCCCTGAAATAATGGTCAAATCGCACTTTATCCCCCGAAAGTTAAAGTGAGCCAAAGTGTCTGCTTGACCAAGATTTGGTGGTTCACTTTGCCCCTCATTATTAACTCAATTAAAAATTCTATTAAAAATGATGACATGGCACGAATGAGATCCACTTTTTTGCTGAAATGTGTACCACAAATGCTCCACGTTTGAAAAATAAAAGGCTATCCTACAAATTTTATGTAGAGAGTAAGACAGAGTGTGTGAGTGGTGTTTTTCCTATGCGTACGTGAGTGAGTTCAGCAAGTAGGGTTGGTTCTCTCTCGAGTCTTGAAGTCATCCTCTATTGATTTAGAGAGATTAGTGCTTGTAATCCCATTTTCATTAGTGGAAGAAATTTCAGAGTTTCTCCCGTGGTTTTTCCCTTCACATTGAAGGGTTTTCCACGTTAAATCTTGTGTCTCTATTTTTCTTATTGTATTTGCACTCAAGCCTCTACAGTTTTTGGCTCGAACCCGTATTTACAATTGTTTCCGCTGCACTTGGCTCAACACCAATGATATTTAGTCGGTTTCTCGGTTTGATGGTTTAAATTTCCAAATCTAGTTTAGAATATCACTTTGTCATAAAAACAAACAGCAGGCGAAAATGAATGAACGGAAAATGAACGTTCTTCCCTAAAATTGAAGCAACTAAACCCTCTCACTCACTACTCACTGCGCTCAACGATGTAAATCTCCGACAGAGCTCAGCTCGTGAATTGCTTGCTCTGCCTTGGAGTAGGTCGATGATGACGAAAATTATGGCCAAAACAGCTCCAGGGCTCAAGCTTCTCCGAAAGGGTAAACCTTCTTCTCTCTATTCTCTGTTTGGGCTCGTCATTTTCAGAACGCAGTTTTGTTTTGTTTTTTTTCTGTCAATCGTTGTCATACTGTTAGCGTTATGGGTTCTAAGGGAACCACTGATTTGAAGAATTTGGTAAAAACGCATTGTAAATCTAGTAATCTTAGGTTAGATGAAGCAGTGGGTTACTTCAATTCCCTAATTCAAATGAAACCCCTTCCTCTATTCGGGCTATCACTCATTTGTTGGGAGCACTTTCCAAGATGAATCAGTGTTCAGCTGTTGTTTCTATGTATAAACAGATGCTCGGTTGTGTTGGGTTACGTCCTGAAGTTGATACACTGAATGTTGTTATCAATTGCTTGTGCCATATGAATCGGGTGGATTTGGGTTTCTCTGTTTTAGAAACTACCCTTAAATATGGTCTTCAGCCCGATGCTTATACTCTAAATACTTTGCTTCATGGGATTTGCAAGTACAGGTCGCTCTCTGAGGCAATGGAGTTGTTCCAGAAAATAGAAGAGAAAGGATTAGCATGCTGTGAAATCACTTACGCTACTATCATTAATGGGTTGTGCAGAGCTGGGAAGACATGTATGGCGCTTGAGATAATTGAGCACATGTATGAAGATGGAAGGCTTAAGCCCCACCCTCAATGCTATAATCCAATCATTGACAGCTTATGCAAGGAAAGACGAATATATGAGGCTCTGACCCTATCTCGAGATATGATCAACAAAAGTGTTGTGCCGGATATCGTCAGTTACACTTCATTAATTTATGGATTATGCAACATGGGTCATTGGGCACGAGCACTTGCTCTGTATGAAATAATGAATAAGAAAGGCATAAACCCTGATGTTGTCACTTTTAATTCTTCAATTTCTGTTGCATGCAAGTCTGGTAAGTGGGAAGAAGCTGTGCGGCTGTTTAGAAACATGATTGATCGTGGAGCCTTGCCTAATATTGTTATATTCAATGCCGTGTCGGATGCTTTATGCAAAGATGGGAAGACGGCAGAGTCACTTAACCTTGTGGAAGAAATGCTCCTTAGAGGTGTAAAGCCTGATCTTGTCACCTACAACTCCTTAATTAATAGCCTCTGCCATTCTGCACAATGGAAAGAAGCCACAAGGTTGTGCAATAGAATGCTGGATGAAGGAATTGCACCAGATGTTGTAACCTTTAACACTGTAATAGATGCTCTTTGCAAGGAGAGACGGACCGAGGAAGCACTCTCCGTTTTGGAGCTAATGTCCCAAAGAGGTATGAGGCTTAACATTGTCACTTACAACTCTCTAATTTATGGCATGTGCCTTACAGATCAATGGGATGAAGCCACAAGGTTTTTTGATGAAATGGTAGGTTAGGGAGTCTTACCTGATATCAGTACTTTGAGAATACTTTTGGATGCTCTCTGCAAAGGAGGGATGACAGAAGAGGCTCATAAAATGCTTGAGGCCAGAGTTAAATATGGTATGGAGCTTAGCACATTAACTTGCAGTACGTTAATTGATGATTATTGTTTTCATGGCCAAATGGATATGGCAAAGAAGGTCATTGATTTAATGGTGATAAAAGATCCTGCCCCTGATATTGCTTCTTGCTATAAAGCCTTGGTCAACGGCTATATGCAAGCTAAAAGGATAGTTGAAGCTTTGAGGCTCGTTGAGGAAATGATTGAACAAGGGGTGATGCCTGATGTGGAAACCCTAAAAGCTTTGAGGGGTTTGCGTCCAAAAAGGCATGTTGCATCCAGAATAGTTCCCCATGAGACCGCTAGAACTAGTTACAATCCTGTTAAATCTTTTAACTGCTAATTATGTCATTGCATTCTAAAACTTCTAATGACCAAACAATATTAGTGAATGAAAATAGTTTAATGATGATTGTATCACAGGCTAGAGTTGCCACTTCTTAACATAACCCACATCATTCCCAACAATTGGAGCAAACTAAGAGAATTTGCGAAGTGACTCACCAATGGATCCTTTTCACAGGTACTGATTTTCCCTGCATAGTTAATTGGAGCTTGCTGATAGACAACTTAATTCATGTATTTTGAAGACCAAGCTATATAGCTCAAGTGATTAGCCTGCATAGTTTTATTTTTCTGTTAAAAGCTGCAATGGATTTACCATGCCATAATTATTATTTTTGTTCTGTATAACATTGTGCTATATAATAATATAATATTATTCACTCCTATCCTTGTTGAGTTACTAACAGTGTATGAATTTACTATACCGAGTTATTGTCAATGTACTTGTAAATAGAACTACATTAAAGTATTTTGGTTCATGTTTTTATAAAAATGTGATTAACCGCAAACAGTTTCGTTTCTTGTAGTTTGGTCTATACACTTTTTTGGGTCTATAGTTTTACACTAGCAACATTGTGGAGGGAAATACAAACACAAGATGTGAACGACTAAACACTATTAATTACTTGGGCTACATTAGTGAAGAATTGTTTAGTTAATATTTTAAATAAGCAAATTGTTATAAACATTCCAAAGTAGTCCGAAATAGTCATCATCAGGACCGTCACTCCTTTAAAATTTTCTTTTTCATTAAGAAATGCGTAAAGATTATTTTGGAGTGTTGATAGCAACCTCCTTCAATAAAGCCAAATTATGAACTTTTTTGTCTAGGCTTGTTGACTAATGGATGATATCTAAGCCTGATTTAGGATCGACCGAAGTTGTGCGAGATTTTATCTCAAGAGGCTTAAGTGCTATTTCCAGTAGATCACCCAACTTACACATAGTACATGGTTGAGCCATTTTTTAATTTTAGCCCTCCAACTTGAATATCGGTCTCAGTTCTATTTCACTTCCTCTCGTACTGTGGGTCCCGCTGCCTCCAATGAATAACAAAAACGAAGGTCTCAATACCCAACAATGTAGTTACCAAAAAAAAAAAAAAAACCCAACAATGCAATTGTTGGCGGAACAATATAAAATATGAATTTAGATTATAATAATTCTCAACAAAATTGTAACCATCAAATATATAACAAATTTACATGAAATTAATGTAAATCAACACACAAATGTGTAAAAATATTGACAACTTTAGCGATTGAGGCTTTCAAGAATTACAATGTCCTAAAGACAGATTTCGCCCATGCCCTTGTGCTCGTAGTTCTATAGGGGTCTATCTCCCAGGATTCAACAATCGATAATCCTAAATTGAAGCACTTCAATTTAAGACTTTGGTGAACCAATTATATATTGACAAAACTAGGAAGAATTTAACAATAGAGTATTGGGGATGCTCTTTGTTTTTCACGGATAAGAACTCTCTTCATTCTATATTTCAAGTAGGTGAGGGTGTTTGGTTTATATAAAACTCATTACACCTCTTGTTGAAACATAAGTAGCTTTTCATTTGAAAAGTTACAGACACAACTCTATGGAAACAAGACCACTTGATCATTTGAATCCCATCTTTAATAATTAATAACTGCACTTTAAAGGATAACCAAGTGCAAAACAAATACTAAGACACACAATGTTACACTTATTTTTCATTCACTATAGAAATTAAATATTATTAAATAATATAAAATTTCCAACAGCAACCACTCCCCCTTCTCCTCCGTCGTCAAACTTTATCCATATAGATACCCCTTCGGTTCTGAAAACTAGTTTTGGTTGGGAAAAAGAAGGGGAAGGTGGCTTGTCGTTCGGTTAGTTCTCTCGGTTGATGCTTATTATTGAATCATATTCACAATTGTCAATGGTAGGGAAGCTAGTGGGAAGTAAAAACTACATAAAATGATTGTGTATGAAAATTATGACGATTGGACCAATGAGGCGACAAAAAGTGGAGTTGAGGACTATGGGAGCTAATATTCAAGTTGGAGGACCAAAATGTAAATTGATTATAAATTCAAGGATCGTTGCTCCAAAACTGTAGGAATTAAACTTAAAATGACCATTGTGCCCTTAAATTGTATAGAAAATGTAATGCATGACCAACAATGCTAACTAAAGTGGAGTTGAGGTACTACAACAACTATTTTTTAAGTTCAAAGACCAAATGCAAATCGGGTATAAGTTCAAAAATTATGATAGGTCACAAAGTGGTTGGGTTTGAGAGGAGTTCAACCCAATCCATCAGACTGAGGTTGAGTTGCGTTCGAGCAGGTTAGGCTGACCAAACCCTAATTACACCCCTATTATGCCTCGTGCATGCTTTTTTTTTAAAATTATTTGTTGAGCCCTTGGTCCTATTGGAGTCTTCAATTTTCATTCATTTGCAACAATGTTTTTTTTTATTAGGTACTAGTGATAGTGTAAATTAAAGGGAAAAGGATTTCCCACACACACACAACACAACTAAGGTTTTTTTTTTTTTAGGTCGAACACAACTAAGTTTATTAAAGGTGAATGGGAATGCAAGGAATGTGAGGGATTCCAATTCCAGATTACTCCATTGTTTACTAACACTTCAAGAATGAAATGTAAGGTGGGACCCATGTAGAATAAGTAATCCCATTACTGATATTGAAGGAATCTGATTACTGAAAGGGATGTAGGATTGGAGAAGAGTGAAAGAGAATCAAGTTTTTCATGCCAAAAATACCCCTCACTCACACAAATCTAAGCCAGCAAAATACCATGCACGCATCATCATCACCTCTCCCACTCTCATCTTCTTCCAGCATACCAGCTACCCCCACCCTCTCATTCTATGCTAGCCGACCACCTTTCCCACTCTCATCCTTTTGCAGCAGACAGAGATTTTTGTATAAATGTCATATTTATACCTTAGTTTTAAATTGTCACCTAAAAGAAAAATTTTAAAAAAATTTGGGTGGGGTTGGTTGGAGCCGCCGGTGTAGGGATGGCAAAAATCCACATGGGGTTGGGGAACCGACAGGGGGAGATTTCGGGGCCAACTGAGTATCGGGTACGAGGATCCCCGAATTTGAAAAAATCTCCAACGGGTATGGGGAGGGGATGGTATTGGCGTCCCCATCCCCGAATCCGACTGGAAATATATATGTTTATATTTAAATAAATAAATATATAATTATAATATTTATGTTTAACCCTAAGTTAACCTTCCTCTCCTAATTCTTCCTAATCTTCTCTAGAATTTCATATTGATGTGATTTTGAATAATTGAGTTGAACTTTATAGTTAATTTGGATGTGTTGAATGATAATTTAATATGAAACTTAATATTAAAATGTATGATAAATATTTTTTATGCAAAAAAAATCAAGGATTCGGGGCGGGTATGAGGGATAGTCCCCCGAAGGGAACGGGGATGGGTTCGGGAATGGGGTCGGGGATGGAGAGCGGGGAAGGGGATGGTATATGGGGTGTTAGCTCATTGGTAGAGCTGTTGACACGCAGGCCAGTGGTCTGCGGTTCGGTCTCCATGACATCGTGTATGTGCGTGAGAATTCCCCCTTCCCTTCCTATAATAATTAAGAATTTTGCTGATTTTTTTTTTCAGATAGTGATGAATGTGCCCGAAAAAACCCCTGCACCAATGGAAAGTGCATGAATTCACCTGGACTTACTCTTGTTCATGTAATAAAGGATTCAAAAACCAAGACCCCAGGACCTGCGTCAAACATTCCGCAGCAGACAACACAACCAAAAAAGTTTTATTCGGTATATGCACGCACTAGCTATAGTTGGCTACCTACCAAATTACATCCATTCACATATTTGATCATATATAGCCAGCTGATTATTTTAGCTAAAAAAGAATTTGTTTGTCAATGTAATTAGATAAGTTTGGTTGTAAATTTTCAATAATTATGTGCAACTGTTGTTGGGTGTTGTGAATTAGAACTAACTCACTCCTCTTAAGATCTTGTTGTTGATGGACTTTAGACAAACTCAATGATGGATGAGTCTCACACACACACAGAAAAATAACCAAGCACAAATGACACAAGTGTTTATAGAGGTTCAGCAATTTGCCTACATTCTCTTTAGTGATCCCCTTGAGAAATTTCACTAATGAAGATATGTTATAACTTTGGTTTACAAAAGGAAAACCCCTTAGAACACTACCCTCACAATCTGTTTTTCTCACACTCTTTGCTCAACACCTTGATACACTAGAGAACTCTCTCTTTCCCTTGGTTTTTCCTGGACTCACTAGTTTCCAGCTACTTCACCTCTCTTCTTGCTATCTTACTTCTTCTTCCCTTTTATACACAAGCCTTTGGACTTAGGAGAAGGCTCCATCTTTTCCTGCACGTTCTCCCCT
Source organism: Prunus yedoensis (assembly GCA_005406145.1). Lineage (NCBI taxonomy): Eukaryota > Viridiplantae > Streptophyta > Magnoliopsida > Rosales > Rosaceae > Prunus > Prunus yedoensis. The sequence goes on along the minus strand of BJCG01000662.1, from coordinate 10,307 downwards.
TAATTACCTAACATAGACCACATGTTAGGCAAGTCAAAGGTCAGTCATTAATGGCTACACACTCAGCCACCCTCTCTAGAGCCAAGAGGTAGGAACTCTTTGAAACAAGTCAACAATTAACCATAAATGCTCTCCCAGCTTTCTAGCAGATTGCCAACCTTCATTTAACTCAGAAGTGACCCAAAAAGTCCTTGCAACTAAGTAGAAAGCGATAGCACATGAAAAAAGTAGTTGAAAACGCGTGGAAAATCAAAACAGCACAACAGGAGCGATCGGTTAACCATATAGGCACCGTGGTCCCAAAATGATTCGGACAATCTTGCATAAATCCTCATACATCTCTCACGCTCCATGAGAGTTCTGTTCATCCTCTCCGCAACTCCATTTTGTTTGGGTGTCTTCTTCACGGTAAAGTGTCTTTTAATGCCTTCATTTTTACAAAACTCAAGGAACTTGTTGTCTTTATATTCACCACCATTGTCACTCCTTAGGATCTTGATCTTTCTTCCGGTTAGGTTCTCCACTTTTGCCTTCCACTCTTTGAATTTGGTGAAGACCTCAAATTTCTCCTTCATGAAGTAGACCCAAACCTTCCTTGAAAAATCATCCAAGAAAGTCACGAAATAGTGAGCTCCACCCTTTGATGTAACCGGTGATGGGCCCCATGCATCTGTGTGAATATAATCTAGCACACATGTGGTTTCTTCCTCTTTATTTCGCTGCTTGAAAGCTATTTTTGATTGCTTTCCCATGGTACAAAATCTGCAGAACTCCAGCTTGCAGCTCTGAACACCTTTCAATAGCTTTCTGTTGTGTAGTTCTTGCATGCCCCACTCACTCATATGCCCTAGCCTCAAATGCCAAAGTTGAGTTTCATCATCCGAGTCCTTGCTTGTGGATACAGCTGCTCCACCTGTGATTGTTGTACCACACATATATAGACAGTTAGGTTGAACTTCTCCCTTCATAATCATAAGTGAATCTTTTGAGATTATGAGTTTCTCTCCATTAACTTTGAATGAATAACCATTTTGTTGAACCAAAAAAATTCACAAAATTTATTTTGCCAAGTTTCTATTGGTCAAAGCCCAAATCCTACGAACCTTATCTAATCTAAAATGATAAGTGCAAAAAAGGGTGGTTGACCATTATAAAATAATAAATAAATAAAATTCCAACCATACAAATTTATTCGGATGGGATTGAAATATTCCTCTTTTGCAGGTTTATCAAAAAAGAAATAAGTGTTTGCCAAGTATCAAACACTAAAGGATAAGCATCCCATCTAAGAGGTGATTGTTGACTCCAACTCAAATTCCTCACATCAAGGCTTATAAAAAGGGGGTACATGGCTGGGAGAAAAGGGAGGCAGCCGGCAGGCTGCAGAGAACACACGATAGTGCTGAAGGAAAAAAAAGGGGGATAGCCAGCAAGCTGCAGAGAGAAGGAGGCTTCAAGAAAAAAAGTCTGCAAGGCCATGAAGCTTCTCTCTTGAGATCCTCCATATTGGGTGGCAACCCTCTTTTTCTTGGATGATAAATCCATGGGTGGCAACCCTCAAATCATTTTCTTGGATAATAAATCCATCGGTGGCAACCCTCAAATCAAATTCTTGGATGATAAATCCATGATGGGTGGCAACTCTTAAACCTCTGACCAATCCTCTCTATCTCTGCTGGAGAAAGCCTTTATTTTCCTCTATGAAACTGCATAAAAAAAAAAGAGAAAAGGATGTTAAGTCATGATGAAAATAATCGGCAGAAAAAAAAATGGAGATCTGCAAGAAAAGGAGGCCATGTTTTCTGTCACAACATCCTCTTGTTGTTGGCATACAGTTAAAACAAAACCAAAAAAAAAAGAGATGAAGGCAACACGTTGGTTTTGTTTGCACAAGCTTGGTGTTGCTGCACATAGCAACAGCAAACCCAAAAAATGAAGGAAAGGGCAGCCACGTTTCTTGTGGCAGCACATGGGAGGCAAACGGGAAAAAAGACAAGACGCAGAACTTGGGAAGGGCCACGTTGTGCAGCCTCATGCATTGAATGCCCATCTGTTGGTTTCTTAGCAAACATTCAAAATAAAGGCCATGATGTATGACAATTAAAAAAAAAGTTTGCTACAGCCATCAAAAGGAAGAAGAAGAGTCAACACGCAAATTGAAAAAAAAAGAACGAAAGAAGTGCCACTTTGTTGGAATTTGCTTATGGACAAATTATGGAGTCTATGCTGACATGAAGGAAAGGAAAAGTTGTCAGCAAAGAGGTGAAGGGGGTTGTACTTGGAGGACAGGAGTCGTGGCTTTCAAATAGGAAAGTCATACATGCGGATGTTTTCCAAGAAAGCCTTACAGCAAGACAATGGAAAATTGGTGGTACGAGCCAGAGTTAGTCTGGCGTTCTAAATAGAGTTGGCAGTGGTGTGACTCTTTAAATCTGTAAAAATCACAATTCTTTTACCCTCCGTTTGGATGAGGGAAAATAACTCAGAATTTAGCTAAAAGTCGGGAATTTAAGAGGAGAAATTGACAATTCCCTTGTTTGGCAACTTAAAGCGCGGAATTTATTAAAGGCTTATTTACTGTAGTGCCCCCTGAAACTTGGGTCAAATCTCACTTTACCCCCCCAAAGTTAAAATGGCCCACTTTCATCCCTTGACCGAGGTTTGGTGATCCACTTTGCCCCCTGCCGTCAACTCCATTCAAACTTTGTTAAATCTGATGACATGGCTGGGGTATTTTTGTAATTTTGTATATAAATAAAAATATAATTAAATAATTTTAATAATTAAAAATATAATTAAAAAATTTTAATAATTAAAAATTAAAATAAATTTAAAAATTACCACTGCCACGTCATCAAAGTTAACAGAGTTTTGGATGGAGTTGACAGCAGGGGGCAAAGTGGGTCACCAAACCTCGGTCAAGGGATGAAAGTGGGCCATTTTAAGTTTGGGGGGGTAAAGTGAGATTTGACCAAAGTTTCAGGGGGTATTAGTGTAATTAAGCCTTTATTAAATGACGCGCGGAAAAAATCATGGAAAATGAGGCATCAAATTCCCGAGTTTAATTTCCACCAAAATAGGCGTCATTTCACAATTTCCATAGTGCGGGAATTCTTATTTTCCAGTGTGCCAAAACTTACATAATAAAAAAAAGTACATGTCTCTCTGGATCAAATTTGAAGGTTAGTCTTCAAGCCTTTCTCTCCTTCAATTTATGTTTTTCTATTTTAGGGTTACCATGGTTTCTAAATGGCTATCATGACTAAATTTATGAATATGTGTTGAATGGGTTTTGTGAGCTTTGCGACATTATGGCTGGATTTTGGGAAGTTTTAACAAAATACTATATGCCCATGGATACTGGTGTGTGATTTATGTTTATGGTACAGCTCTGTAGTTGTTTGCTAACTTTATTTCTTTATGTTATCGCCTTGTTGAAGTTTTACCCTTCGTTTCCTTACTCTGAAGAAAAAGCCTCTGCTGCTGAAAGCTTTTTATATACTCTATAAGGAAACGAAAAGCTTTATTGATTGTTATATGCTTCTGAAAATCTATTTTGGTCTTCTCTCTTTCTTATTTGACTTTGATTATTTGTTTGGTAGTCTCATGACAATGCTAGAGGTTTTTGATTTAAAGTTATAGAAAATTGGGATGATATAGTAGATTTGTGTGGCAAAGGTATATATTGAAGTATAAGCAGTACCAGGTCTTAGTGAAAATGAACAACTCAAAGCATGTGCTTGGCTGATAGAAAATGACAAACAATTTCATATGATGAAGGCACTCCCAATTGAGAACAAAAGAGTACGTTGTTGATGTTTATTGCACGTGGGGAGTTATTTCATTTGCTAATATGCTCTATTTGTTTAAGTTGAGTTATATAGTTCATCAAACGATATGTTATTTTATACTTCAAGAAATACCTTCTATGTCGGTTATTAGTTTTTTTGTTCTTTCGAAATATTTAATTTTTATCATTTACAATTTACATGAGCTATCCAAACATTGAAATTTTCAATTTCTATCATTTACAAAATTCGACATACATAAATCCAAACACTGAAATCTTCAATTGCCAGAAATTGAAATGACGGAAATCTAAATTCCGTCATTTTAGAATTCTATGTAATTTGCAATTCCTTCATCCAAACGGAGCATTATGGTATAAATCTCTGAAGTCCTAGTTCAGGTGTGATTGGTTATTTTTTTGATAAACCAGATGAGTCTTGTGCTGGTGACCAATTACGGACCAACAGATAATAAAATATGTTAAAGGGGCCCATAGTCAGATTATTGGGTCATATACCCATTAATTCTTAAAAGCCCAATATATTTAATGGGTAGCCAAATAATTACCCATTAAATTTACCGGGCACAAATTTCCTGTTATATGGTTCATGGATCAATTTTAAAAATCCTCATAGCCATATTTGGGGGTCCAAGTGTAAGTGTCAATTTAGAAAATTAGTGGGTAATCAAAATTGCTCATTATTTTTCTTGAACATTGACAATCAGAAAAATGGTACAACACCATCCAATTTTTCTCATGGGTCATATACCCATGTAAATTTCATTGAGGTTAATTTCAAATATCTCAAACACAAATTCTCAATTAGTGGGCCACACTTGCCCATTAATTTCCAATTTTTCTCATGGGTCATCTACCCATGCAAATTTCATTGAGATTAAATTCAAATCTCTCAAAAAACAAATTCTCAATTAGTGGGCAACACTTACTCATTAATTTCCAAATCATTTTGGAACTACGTCGGTTTGATCCCGTCAAGGGTACGTAGGCAGTCTAGCATCCCACTAGACGCAACAGCAACCATGAATCCCTAGTTTATCCTAACCAAATTCGCCAAAACCCATTTCCAAGTGCAAATGTCAATTTTAGAAAATTAGTGGGTTAATCAAAATTGCTCATTATTTTTCTTGGACATTGACAATGAGAAAAATGGTACAAAACCATCCAATTTTTCCCATGGGTCATCTACCCATGAAAATTCCAATGAGATTAAATTCAAATCTCTCAAACACAAGTTCTCAATTAATGGGCCACACTTACCCATTAATTTCCAATTTTTCCCATAGGTCATCTACCTATGAAATCTCCAAATTGTCCCAAAGACACAAATTCTCAATTAATGGGCCACACTTACCCATTAATTTCCAAATCAGTTTGGAACTACGTCGGTTTGATCCCATCAAGGGTACATAGGCAGTCTACCATACCAATAGACGCAACCACAACCAAATTTGAATAACTAGTTACATCAACCAAATTCCCACAAATCAAATATCTATCTCCACACAAATCATTTCCGAACTACGTTGGTTTGATCCCTTCGAAAGGGTACGTAGGCAATCTAGGGAATCAATCTAGATGCAACCGCCCAAATCTCAAATCCAAACAGAATCCTTGGTTTATTCTTAACCAAATTCGTCCCAAAACACACATCAAAATCGAATCCTTGGTTTATTCAGCTAAATTCACTCAAATATTTTTTCAATCAAATTCATTCAAATTCCATCTTTTGCAATGAGTCATTCATTCATTGCAATTCTTTGAACTACGAGTGGCTTGATTCTCGCAAGGGATACATAAGCACCCTGAGGTTCAACTTAGGGGCAGCCGCAAAACCAAACACACACGTTCTGTTTCTTTATGATGGAATCAAAGGGTTTTTCCTTGAAGCAAGGGGTTGTAATTAAGAGACTTGCGTCTCGAATGGGTCGAACCTAAAATAATTGTTGACGCCAAAAAGTGGTTCTCTGACTTTGAGGGTCAACTTAGTAATTTCAAGCCTTCGGAATGCCTGAAGCCTCGGTAGGGAGCGTGATCTGCAAAATAAGAGATCGCTCGGTAAGACCTAGGGCACCGGTGTGGTACCGGCCGTAGGCTCTCCGATGCTTAAGTAAGTTCGGGATTTACAAAGTTCGACTGACAGATTGATAGGCTTGTATGCCGTACGTTCTGATTACCTCTATTTTGGGGTAGTTGGCCTCTTTTATAGGCCTTGGGAGGTGTGCACTTGATGTAGAATTTCGATGTGGGACTGTGGACGTCGATTGTGAGCGCGCCACGTGTCCTGGGAGTGGGCGTTGCCTTAATGGAGCGATCGGTAGTCTGATTGCTGAAGGCAATCTTGACCAGGTTCTGGGTGCCGAAGGCGACTTTGACCAGATTCGATCATGTCCACGTGTCTCTCTCTAATTGGCCGTTCATTATGGTGTAAACAGGAGTCCCCCAAGTTCTCAGGCGAGATTTCTCGGTTGGGGACTTGCTTGTTCTTCGGTGACCGCCAAGATTGCCCTACCGTTCGGTGGCTTGTGAAAGGGGGCGCGCTGGGCCTTGTCCCAGTGCCGATTCACCAGGAATCCGCCGAGGAGCTTAGGGTCGCTACTGCAAGGGTTACCGTTCGGTAGCCTTTGGTGCGTTGACTGGGGTTCCGAGAAATGATTGCCGATTGTTTATTGACTTGGGCGAGTTTGATCTTTTCTCTTGCATCCTTCGCATAGAGAGGGGCAGTGATGGGACAGAGCGACGCTTCGTCTTCTGTACCCGGCGTGCTGTCAGAGGTTCCACTCCGCGCATGACACGTGGTGCGTCTAATCACGCGGAGCGGCGCCATTAATGCGCCGTTTGGTTTCTCGAGGTGTACCGTTGCGATCTTTGCCTTATAAATAGAAGTGGTGTCTGAGGCAAGATTCACTTTGCATTTGTGAGTGAGGCGAGAGCTCTGTCCAGGAGATTTCCGGCGAGAGCAAACGGTAACAGAGGCGATTCCCGGCGAGAGCAAACGGTAACACAGGCGATTTCCGGCGAGAGCATTCGGAAGGCGAAGAGATTCTCATCCATATACCCCAGTTCTCATAAGGTACCGTTCGTTAATCCTTTATTTCCTTTCTTTTCGTTATGCGTAGAGACGTAAGTGGGGTGTGTTCGGTAGTCTAGTTGCCATAGGTAGAGACGTAGGCATCGGTAGGATAGTTCTCCTCATGGCCCTTAGTTTCCTTCCGTTGTTTTTGTAGATGTCTGATAGCGAGTCAGGATTCGAGAGTGAGCCCAACGCTTTCGACGATGAGTCCCCAGACAGGAGAAGGGCTACCGATAGTGAGGAGTCGAGCCAGGGTACCGATAGCAATAGTGGTTCAGAAGTGGAAGTAGTCGGCGAGAGGTATAGGCTTGCGCCCACTCATGGAATCGGTAAGGGGCTTATGACTAGTCAGCCCTTGCCGTTGACGGTCGTTTACAGTGACGGTCGGCAGGTCGGCTTGGGCCTGCATTCCGAGCCTCGGGAGGAGGACGCTCGGGTGCCGGAGGCATCTTCTAGTCACCGTCCGGAGGCCTCCACTTCTGGTCGTGGTGAGTCTTCCGATCCAATTCCCATGCCGAGGGTGACGATAGTAAGCAGCGGGAATCCAAGGGTGCCGATGGGAGTGGCGAAAGAGCAGTTGTTTGATGTAGACTACCTGCCGCCCAATAAGCTGACCTACCGTGAGCTGGCCAGGATTAGGGCTGAATTCATGATTCCCCATTCGGTAGGGATGAGGATCCCAGGCCCTACCGAATCCCTGAGCAACCCCAAGGATGGCGAGGTTGCATTCTTTACCGACGTCCTTCAGCAGGGCGTTAGGTTGCCGTTGCAACCTCCAGTTCAAAGGATCCTGGCCCAAATTGGGTATGCTCCTGGGCAGTTCAATCCGAACTTCTGGGCCGTTCTGATGGGGGTAGTAACGGCATTCGGACTTGCCGATGAGGAGGGGCCTTCATACGAGCAGTTCTCCCACCTGTACAGCATCACCAAGTCCAAGAGTACCGATCATGGTGGCTGGGTTCAGGCGAACTGTCTCAAGGCTTCCGAAAGGGGCCATTTTCTGAGTGCCGTGCCGACTTCTCAGAAGTCCTGGAGGAATCAGCGGGTGCTACTCTCTGGCGATTGGGAATCGCCCTCGGGAGTCCCCGTACGCTTTCACATCCCTACCACCTTCCAGATTGCCGGTAGGTCTCCACCATGCCGATCGGTAGGTCGATTTTCTTTGTTCAATGGACTAACCCGTTTCGTTGTTTCGTTATTTTTGCAGGCAAACTGAAGCAACCAACGGCAACCCAATCGGAGCTTCGGCAGATTGATAAGGTGAGGCTGAAAGTTCCTGCCGGTGACAGGGAATACCCACAGTTCCTCTTCACAGAGAACTTAATCAGAGCCCGCCTTGGGAACCCTGCCGAGAGTAAGTTCACTTGAGTTTTTTGTTTGTTTGTTTGTTTTTGTTTTTGTTTTTGTTTTTTTTTTTTTTACTTCTTCGGCTAACTCCACCGTTCCGTTCATGCAGTGTCTGAGGCCAGGAAGACTGCTGAGGCTAAGAAGATGTCGGAGACCTCCAAGCGACGCCTTGGGGTGATTGCAAAGGGGAAGAAGCAGAAGAAGCATCCAGAGGCTTCTGCCGAGAGGGTCTCGGAGGCAGACCCAGAGGAGCAGCCCCTTACCGAACGGCAGAGGCAGCGCCATGCCGAGCCTGCGAGCAGAAGGGTGCCGGTCGACGAGCCGGTACTCAGCCCTGGCCAAGGTGCCGATGCGACTCCTTTCAAGGCGTCAGGGAAGCGGCCCATGACGGTAGACTTGGACGTCGCTTCGACTCCCAAAAGAGTGAGGCTTGCTGACCTGCCGAGGGCCATTTTCGCTGCCGAAGACGATGAGGGGCCTACCGAGGCGGTCACACTTGCCTGCCCATCGAAGACGGTCCAGTTTGCGAACCATATGATCGTGGGTTCGCAGACGGACTTGTCTGAGATAGACGAATTGCCGAAGAAGGCCCTTTGGGAAGAGGCGGGGCGCGCCTTCCGTCTCCAGGCCACGGTAAGCTCTTGACTCCCATTCGCTCGGCACTAACCAGTGGTTTTACCTTTCAAGCGTCAATGGACATCGCATGAAGAGGGCCATCAATGCTGCCGAGCGCGCCAAACGGCTATACGAGGATGGTCGTTCCAAGGTTGCCGATGCAACGAAGGCCCTCCAGGACCACGCCAATCTCGTGGAGGATATGCGCGCTGCCGAACGGCAGATCCAGGCGCACGAGGCGAAGCTTACCGAGATGCGCGAGGCCCTGGACGGCGCAGAGCGGGCGGCCAAGGATGCCGAGGAGGCGAAACTGGCTGTGCAGACGGCACTGGAGGCGTCCGAGCGGACGAAGGCTGTGGAGGTTGAGGCTGCTGTTAGAGGGGCGATCAGGGACTACCGTTCCTCCGCTGAGTTCACCTCTCTAGTGGACAATGAAGTGGCCTCTGAGATGGCAGACCTCATCTAACCGTTTCAAGCGGGTTTAACCCAGGCCAGAACTGAACCTGAACTTCGCTGGCCGATCCCCCTCCTCTACCGGAAGGTATTACAGAAGAATGATCGAGGAGTATGAGGGGAGGACGCCCATGAAGATGGCCCGGATGTCCGAAGAGGGTCCTGATGCTGCTGCTGGCGCCAATGCCGAGGCTACTGGAGTCGAGGGCGGCCATACCCTGCCGAAGCCTGAGTTCCTTTGCATTTTTCTTTTGTATTATTATGGCCGTTGGCCAAATTTCCGAACACCCGAGGCATTTTATTTAAGTAATACTTGTTTTTATTACTTGTGTTTTCTGTTTTGAATTTTCCCCATGTTTGTTACTGCCGTAGGCTAATAACTGTCTAGGATAATTATTGACTCTATGCCGTTGGCCATTTAGGAGTTTGGTTTGCTTTGGATTAGCAAAGTATCTCTACCTTCGGTAGACAAACCCGAGTTATCGTTGGCCATGTAGAGATGACGTGGGCAAGTCTAGGGTACCGTGCTGGTTTTAAGTGGGATGAGAATACCGTAGGTAGTCCCAGAGCGTGATACTGCCGTGGCTTGTACCCAATGCTCGTTGTCAGAATTTGTAAAAAATGGGCCAAGGCTTTTTTGAATCGGTAGTAAACACAACGAGTGTAGCTTTTGATTGCCGTAGGCAATGTTGCTCTGGCTCGTAAATAGTGAGCCCTACCGAAATATTTTTTTTTTGAAAAAGATGCCGATAGGCCATGATGTTCCGAACATGTGCAACTGGATAATCTCGTTTATATATATAAGTGACGTTGGCAAAAAATACAAATTCCTCCCTGCCGTTGGCTAGGGGCTTTACTTGAATAACTCTTGAGATGCTCCACGTTCCATGGGTGACCGAGGGTCTTCCCGTCCGTGCCTCGGAGCCTGTAGGTACCGGACCGAAGGATGCCGATAACTTCATATGGTCCTTCCCAGGAAGGTCCGAGGGTTCCGTTCCGTTGGGTTTTTTG
>BJCG01000661.1:0-25892 GCA_005406145.1 Prunus yedoensis | reverse complement strand
TATTGACCTCACTTGACTTAAGCAGTAGTGTAAGATGCCCCCAGAGCCATCTTTGCTTAAGTAAAATTGGCAGCCAGCTGTGTTGTCCACTGAAAACTGTAGGAGCCGAGCCCTAAAATAGCAATAAAGATAGTGCATATAACAAAGATCACAAGATGGTTTTATTATATATCATCGTATACGAAACAAGCTGAATGGCGATATTTGGGATGACAACGCTACAATCATTCAATTTGATGTTCCAAAAATTATGATGGCAACATTGGAAACATCCAATTTCATGTCATAGAACCATTAAAACTTTTCATGGGATAATTGGTACCTGGCATTGCACCTCAACACGGTTGCAATTTACGATCTCACAAGCAGCCACAACATCCTGTGTTCACAAGAGAACAGAAAAATGAGCCTAGATACATCAATATGTATTGCTTCCATTACTATCTCACACTAACCGTAAATAAGATTCCCATCTTAGTGCATTTGTCAATTGTAATGTTGTTTACTTTCCCTGCAAATTGGGCAAACAATTTTTAGTACTTGTGTAGAACATGAATCTATAAAGTTTGTATTGAAACACAATTTGACTTTCAATGTATTTATACAATTCGGAATAAGTTGGTCATATAGTTAAATTACCTTGAATTTGCACAACAGAGTCTTTGCATCCAAAAATATAAACAGACTGTTTCGAATCACAGTCACTAATCACCAAATCTTTCTTCCAATCTGATTCTCAACAGCCCACCTACCCAAAGCATAAAAATGATAAAAAGCAAAATTACATACTGGAATAAATCCCTCATATGTAGTTTAACCATGGTAGAATGATCATGCTTACTCACTTGCGACCCCATTTGGAGCTCAAGCTTTGGTGGTCCTGCTTTAGAAAAAGAAGGTGGAACTGGTATGACTTTCTTTCTCCTGGGTACCAACGATGCCAGTTCTGTCAGCCCGATTCTTGTCTTCATATCATCTGTTACCTTTCTCAGGCCTAGGGACAAGAAAACCAAATCACATCCCTCAAACATTAACTTAAAAATTTTAATTAAAAGAAAAGAAATTACCTGTAGTCACAGGCTTGCCGGAATTAATCTCTTGGAAAACAGCTGCCATCCCTTCTTTAGGGCGTGATGATGAAGCCTGAGAAGTTTTCGGAACTGAAAAGTGATGATGATGGAGGAGGTGGAGGAGCAGGGGCACCTGGTGCAGGAGCTTTTGGTTTTGATGGAGCAGCACTGACAGCTTTGCCAGTTGAACTCCAAACTGGACCCAATGGATAGAAACTCTTAACATAATCTCTTAAACCAGGCAAATATAGTTCCTTGAGAGCTTTGGCCCACTCTAAATGATTTGGGTCTTTTGGTTTTATACTCGACAAGAATCTGTATTTTACGAATCACAGAGTCAGCACCTACTCACTGGAAACTTTACTTTGATGCAATCATTACATGATTGGAGATAATTGATAAATGCTGCAAGAGAAATGACATGGGCAATTAGAGCATGTGATTCTATTCTTTTCATGCAAATTACCAGATTCTCACAGATATGCAAAGTACCCTGTTGTTGTAAAATTCAGCCATCTGCCAACTTTCTTCGACATGTGCGATAGGCATGCTCATACCTTGAAAAGGCGAAAGCATAATAAGGGATTGGAAAAATGAATGAGTTCATCTGCTTCTAACACAACTTAGAAATCATTTATTTTGCTTACCACATTCTTTCCCTGTATAGGCAATCCAAGCCAAAGCTGAGAGACTGTCAACAGCACTCTTCAAGTGGTTGAAAAAATCAGACCGCCTCCCTTCTGTCAGTGCATTTGCCTTTGTGATAACCTCATGGAGAGGCTTCAGAAATTCAGCCAACCCTGCATTGTCAGGTTTCTGCACAACAACGAGCATTCCCGTTGAACATAATGATTTTCATTTCACAAGGAAAGTACAAGATAGAAAACATTTAAAGTAGATAAGCTCACACTCCTTGCTACTACTACATTCACAATATCCAAAGAATTGTAACATTAATCATTCGAGTCGCCCCACAAGTCAGCAACACCAAAGTCTGAACAGGAAAATTGATTGTTGCCCGACTATGTTATAGCTACTATAATCCAAATATCGTATTTTCTTTTCCCCAATTATCGCTAACATTTCTTTTCCCCATCAACTGCTCACCAAGATGAAATGAACACGCACCAATCCGATCCAAACCCAACAAGATAGCACATTCCTTTCATGGTCCTTTACATAATCGTTTACGACTCAATCAATATTTAACATCAAGCACACGTTTTTTAAATCCAATCAACATTTCATAATCAAAACATAAACCTCGTCGAATCTTTATACTAACCAAACAATCCATAAGTAAATCTGAAAATTCAGCACCCAAAAAAAAAACTCATAAATTCACACTCAAAACTACTAGCTCAAAGAAAGCATTACGATTTATGAGTGAGACTGACCTTTGTTGCTTCACCTGAATCAGCAGGTCCTTCTGAACAGCAAAAGCCTGCTGGAGAACCTTGGTGACGTCCAGGACCAGTCCCCCCAATCTTCTCGGCCGCGGCCGAAACCCTACCCAGATACTGCCGAATCAGATCCTCATAGGCCAAAATCGACGGGTCCAGCGGCCCGTCGTCGCCACTCGCCGCCGCAGACGCCGCACCGCCGACAGCGACAGCGACTCTAGGCGCGCCACAGCCGATTCCAGCCTCTGTATAAGCTTCTCCTCCATCGCCTCAAGCTCAAACTCTCTGTGTGTCTTTTCTCTCTCTGTCTCTGTCTCTCTCTCTCTCTCTCTCTCTCTCTACGGTTAGATTAGATCTGGTGGATTTGGTGTGGCCGTTAATTAGTAGAGAAATGACTTCCTTCGCTTTTTTCTTTTTTTTCTTTTTATATTTTTAATATTTGGGATTATTTTTTTGACACCGAAAGGTGAAAGGGGAATTTTGATTTGGCGGGTGTTAATCTGAGTCTTCTCGCGCGGTTTTTGGGGTTTGGCCTTAGGAGTCGTGGAGACACGTGGATGACAGAGAGCGAATCTTGGCTGTTCGTACGTTGTTAAACACCTTGCCTGAAAGTAATTAATTTGTGCTAACTCAAATTTTTATTTTTAATTTGTGGGATATCATCAGACAAGAACAACAAATTTCTGAGGGACGGTGTAAGGTGGGACCCTTCAAATTTATCTGGTCTCATTCTCTCATTTTATTTTATTTATAAATTTTAATAGTTTCATTTTATTGTCGCGTTACTAGCACAGCAGACTAGTATCACAAATTATATATTGCCCAATCATGACGACCAGGGGCGGATCCACAGAGGAGCAAGGGTCCCCGCAACCCCTGAATCCGTCACATGAGGAAAGAAATTGACCCCTGCAAGGGCTAGATGGCAATTCATACCCGCCATCTGTTTGAGGAAATGCCTGAAAGGAGCACAGCAAGTAGCTCTGCGTGCAGCAAGCTCCTTTTATTTTTTTTCATCTTTTGCTTCACATTGAAACGACACCGTTCAATTAAGTTTTTTTTCTCTTTTAAAAACATATTAAAATAAACAAGGGCAGCAATTTGCTACCCGATAAAACCCACAATCCCAAATACATTAGACAATTCATATGAAATATACTATTATGTTTCCAGTTTTTTTTCTTTTCCCAATCTTGCTTTTCTCTTATTTTTAAGTTAATTTTTTTCTTTGTTCCTTTTGCTCTTTACTTTGTGTTTAGTTTGTATTTTCCATTTTTCTTTTTGCTTACACCATATGCGAACTTGGTAATGGCAAGGAGGTCTGACAAGACTGCAATGAAAGAGACCAATTTTTTCAATGCTCACTGTGCTGCTTCGGTAGCAAATGTAGGATTACGTCTGCTAGCGAGGAACCAAGAGTGTGCCACATTGACTGCTCAAGTCGCATCCTTGAAGGATGAAGTTGCCGAATTGCATAGGCTCCTCAAACATGCAAACCGACATATAGAAGCACTAAAAAGAAAAATCGAGACTTTGCTGAACTGGTGGTCTTACAAACTCGTGTATCAAGAAGAGACATAGGATTTGAGATGAAGAGTGCAATTCTCTTTGATAACGACGAACATGAGTATTTTGTATGGTTTTATCTATTAACTATGAATTAGAATATTATCGTTTCATTTTGATGGGTCTATTTTGTATTAAAAAAATTTAACCTTTTACACGTTGACCCCCGGAATGAAAATTCCTGGATCCGCCACTGATGACGACTGATTAGAATAAAACTAGTATGTAAATGGCATCCAGTAACATAATGTACTGTAAAAAGGTTACTATTTATCTCTACATCATACTCTCTAATTTCCGTATAAAAAAAAAACATAACCTATTAAATTATATAATAAAAAATAATATTAATATTGATTGAAATATATAACTCATAACCAAGGTGGTTGGTGTGAGTGGTTCGGCACTCTCATTCCTTAAGAGAGGTCAGGGGTTCGATCCCTGCTCTCGTACGGAGTCACCATTTTGGCCAGCACTTTACCCCTTACGGGCCAACCCGGTGTGAGCGGGGATTAGTCTGGGTTGTGGCTAAGGCTTAAAGGTGCCACCCATAGTTGCACAACTCTCTAAACTTCTTTCAGACACATTTGCTCTACTTTGGCAGCACCACGACTAGAATTGAATAAATGTACTATCTTTATGCTTTTTAGTATTATTTTCTTCATTAAAAAAAAAATAAAAATTGGGTTAATGACAATTTAGTATCGTGTGGTTACACTCTTAAGACATATTAGTCCATACCTTTTTCATTTTTACAATTAGATATCCCAATTTTTTTAAATTTGTTACAATATGGTTCTGTCATTAAATTGACTGTTAAAAAATCTGTCAAGCGATGATGTGGCGCATGTGGAACCTACTTTTTTGTTTAATTAAAATAGAATATTATTTAAAAAAACTATAATTAAATGTAATAAATAATTATTAAATATTACAAAACCGAAAAAAGCCAAAAAACCAAAAACTCCATCACTCTCTCTCCCTGCAACTCTTTC
The DNA here is from genome assembly GCA_005406145.1 of Prunus yedoensis. NCBI lineage: Eukaryota > Viridiplantae > Streptophyta > Magnoliopsida > Rosales > Rosaceae > Prunus > Prunus yedoensis. Next base: position 20,858 of record BJCG01000661.1, on the reverse strand, counting down.
TCTGGGAAAAATCGCTCAAACTCCATTGTCGCTGCCCAAATCCGTCGTGTCCTCTCTCTCTTTCACCAAGTCCCTAGAGTGACGACGGCGACGATTCCGATGAGGCCGGTTCAGGAGCCGAGCTCGAGGATTTTGAGAGGTCGGCGAGTGGGTCGCTGCTAGGGTTCGGGGTAGTCGAGGAGAGTGATGAGCGTGGTGGGCGCTGGTTAAAGCCGACTAGCCTTCCCGGCTATGAATGCTGTGATTTCAATATGTTTCAATGTCCACTTCAGAGTCAGTGTAAGAGAGAAAGATGGATTTGGGCACTGTCCATGGCGGATTTAGGCACTGTCCATGGCGGATCTGGGCATGATGGAGGAGCTGGGCAATGGGCTTGGTTAAGGGGAGAGAGAGAGAGAGAGAGAGAGAGAGAGAGAAAGGTGGATTTGGATGTAGGGGAGGAGCTGGGCAGTGGCGATGTGGAGTTTGAGCAACATAGTTTTGCCCAGAAAGAATAAGGAGTAAAAAACTAAAATTGTGAATGAACCCAGCCTCTGCACCTTACCCAAACTTTCCCCCACTCAATCGCTCTTTCCCCATCGCCCACATTCAACAACTCAATTTTTCCCTCACGTTCCAGCTCTCTCTCTCTCTCTCTCTCATGACCCTCGGTCTGAACAACTGCAGTAAAAACCACTAAGATCGAACAATTGCAGAGGGTCTGGGCATCGGCTGTGGCTTGGAGGAATTAGGCTGTGGCTATGGCGAGGTGAGGTTTTGGATCTGGTGCAGCAATGCTGCTTGAGATTTTCACCTTCTCTTTGACTTTGGATGGGGGATAAGAGAGAGAAGGGTCGTGGTTGGATGGGGTTTGTCGGTTGGGATGTGGTGGTCGTGAAGGTGGAGATGGGGATGGAGGAGGGGACTGCCATGGGATGGGCTGAGGTGGGGTGAGGGGGCCTGTCGAGAGAGAAAAAAGAAAGGTTTTAATTATTTTTTAATTATTATTAATATTTTATTCTATTTTAAGCAAAAAAAAAGGGGCTCCAAAATTGACAACTCATCACTTGACGGAATTTTGAATGGTCAAATTAACGGAGGAGTCACATTGCAATAAATTTTCAAAGTTGGGGTACTTCATTGTTAAAATTGAGAAGGTAGGAATTAACATATAACTCACAAGGTACTAAAACCATAATTAACCCAAAAAATTCATAACTTTTACATTGCAACGCCTTCGATCGAAAATCAGGATTTGCCACTGGTGCTCGTCATTGGAGCTGAGAGGGTTCGGTTCATAGCCCTCCTTGTATCGCGGTGGCGCTAGTTGGTTTGTATAAGATTTGCAGAGACATGTACCGGCATCCGACCATCCATGCTAAAATGCCTCCAGAATTTAGACGCTATAATCCTCAAGTCATTGGCCGTGAGTGCAAATGCTTCAACTTTTGTGAGGGACTTGACAAATCCTGTGGAGATGGGTAAGTCTGAAAGCAGGGAATATGGTGATGCCCAGGTTAGAAGTTCTTCTCCATAGAAATCACCTTTGGCAAGACACTTGGTGGTTGAAGAATATCCCCTACTTTTTCCAGCACCATTGTTAGTTGTGTAGGTCAACAAAATGCCTTGAGTGATGAAGAGCATTTTAACAAGTGGTTCACCCTCAACAATTATATGGTTGTCTTCTGTATAGCTCACTGGCTTAAGATAGTCAAAGATTTCTTTCAACACCTGATCGTCCATAACTCGAAGCATTGGCACCTAATTTTAGATGTTAATTAAGAAACTTAAACGGTACGACATGTTAAACGAAGAAAAAATAAATTACGAATTATAAATTTAGATCCTTAGAACAAAACTCCAAGAGCCCGTTTGGGAGAAATTCTGCCCTCTTAGAATCACTTTAGGGGAGAAGCATATCTTATGTCATTCTTCATAAAATCACTTAAAACCACTTAAAGTGATTATATGGAGATGTGATTTTTTGCTTATCCAGAACCACTCCCATACGAACCCTAAGTTAATTAAGATACATTATGTTTAATTTACAAGTTCTGGCACCAACCTTCAAATTTGTAGTGAGGTATAGTAGAAACCAGGAGCAAGCCACTTAGAGAAATAAAAATGGCAAAGATATTTTCCCATGTGTGGTTACTCGTCTCGAGGTTTTGCCCGAGAGAACTGCAGAATCGAAACAGAAGAAATATATTCAATGTACTGCAAGTAATAAATTCAATGTGCTGCAAGTAATAAAATATTCTAGGACCTCTCATCTATGTTAAAGACATTACAAGTTAAAACACCATTATACGTATGTGTGTGTGATGTTAGGCAACGTAAAAGAGTAATGTTAGGATCTAGACAGTTGTAAATTTGTTCCTTCTCAAAAATACAGTAATGCAAAATTATGTTCAAACCTTAGATTTCGCAAGCCCCACCAGAAACAATGAAAGAATTTTTTCGGTAAATTTGTTGACTCCAACACACCAGACTGAACAGCCTCAACAAACATACCAAAATCGAAGGGTGTTGCATTAGTATTGTGTGGATTTATAGAGCATAAGTCGTCCAGAAATGTGATGTTTCTGATTGTACGACCATTGCAGTAGAAGGTAGTAGGTTTACATCCATTGCTGTTTCGACAAGCATTTTGCCAGCAAGCCGTCTCCCGTTGGATGGCTAAAAAGTACCAGAAAGCTCCAAATACCTAAGAACATCAACAAGTTAATAAGTTAGCGAACAAACTTTTGAGAAAAGTTTCTACAAAGTATATATAATTCATAGGAAATTAAATGATGTTTATTTTGTTCATAAATTGGTGACAAGGTTGATTAATTTGAGAAGTCGGTTTCCAGCCAAGAAATCCAACCAAAACTTGGAAACTAAATAGAGCATCACTTGAGATAAATTAATATATGAAGATTGAAACTTACATGACTAGCAAGGACGTACAAAAAGAAACTGAAAGCGCCTTTAAATAAAATCCATATTTTAGTCTCTCTAGCAGGAGTCTTGTTGAGTTTTGTACACAATAAGTAGATGCGAAGAACTCGTGGTACATACTGCAACAGAGCAAGAAAAGCCAAAAACTTCCTCGTATTCAAAGAACTGGAGTCCATGAAGATAAGGATCACTGCCTGGACACAATACAATGGATTAAGCCAACAGTTAATTTAGCTTATATTCACATATCCGAATTTCAAATACTTTTAAAAGAGAGATTGGTAAACCAATTTTCTCATACCTGTGGAATGGGAAGAACCGCTAAAATGTCAATTAAGATGTGTAATGAGATCCTCCAAATCCTGTTAGCCATTGCCAAAGCATCTTCAACTAATATGATTCCTTTTGTCAAAACTATGGTATGGAGATATGATCTCCCCATGACCCTAAATGTTGGAACTTTAGGTTCGATATAAATTTGAATAACAATGTTCACTACATAAAATAGATCCGTTGTCGATCGTAGTGAAATAACCGCTCCCTTCAAACTTTTGTCCAACCCGATGCATTTCGTATCCTTGTTGATGATAGGAATATAAAAGAATAAAGGATCTATTAACACCCCAAATACACATGATGCCAAAATTGCCCACTTCCACTTTGAAAGAAATGACCGATTAAAAATACTCTTTACTATTGTTGGCCATCCTCTCCTCGGTCTATAACCTTCATCTACAGTCGCAGATTCCTCATCTGCCCTACTGAAAACACATCATAAACAACATATCAAAATCAGGTACTACAAATATATTAAATTTTGATATAAGGTTCTTTATGGATCCATGCGTTCGTTCGTTTTTCTTACCTTTGTAGTGACAATTCTCCTGGTGCAGCATATTCTACGATGCTGAAAAAGATATAACAATCAAATGTTGATGCTCAAAATTGGATCAAAAAGGGAGAAAACTAAACGATATGGTTTCCCCATATTATAACACTTGTATTGGATCAACAAGATTAAGGCAGTAATTAGTACAAAGTAAAGAACTAGTATCTGCATTGTCTAGTGTCACAGAGCCTTTACATAGGCAAGAGAAATTGGGCCTTTATTATGAGCCTCTTTTTTTATCCAACCAAAAAAGAAAGAAGAAACTTCAAGAGAGTCATTGAATAAGAAGACAATCAGATCATATATAATAGCCACATCAACTGATAAAATCAAATAAATTAAAAGAATCAATTAACAATTAAAAATTAAGAAAACCAGAAAATTAAAAATAAAAATTTGAAAATTCTCTCTCCTCTCTCTGCAACTAACGACACAGGCAATGGCGGATCTAGCCATGTTTTGGGTAGGCAGCTGCCTACCCGAAAATGGTTAGGAAATAAAAATAGTTAGATATGAAGCAACAAGACCAAGGAAAAGAGAAAGGGAAGAAGAAAAAAAAATATAGAAAAGAGAGTGAAGAAATCGACAAGCCTAGAGAAAAGTGAAGAAAAAAAAAGGAGGGGAGGGGAGAGAGAGGGATAAAAGTGGCAGAGATTCATGTGATTAGATATGAGTGGTATTGAACTCTATAATTATTTTGAATTGGATAAAATTGTTTGGACACCCAATTTCTTGAACACTAGAGTGTAGTTTTTTTAGCAATAGATTGTAATTGTTTTTCCATGTATTAATCGTTTTTTTTAATCAAAATGCATTTGATTCATATTTTTTTCTTAGGATGATTATAACATGATGGATGCAATATCAATTTAGCTATTTGTATTATTTTATTCATTGTATCGGTGCCATACATTTTTGGAAATTTTCTGTATTAGTATATTTGTACCCGTATTCATACAACCTGTAAGTTCTGCCTACTCAACTTCCAAATCCTGGATCCGCCACTGGACACAGGGTGGGTGGGGTGGGGATCTGGGGTCGGGGAAGAGAGAGAAAGGGAATAGAGATAGAGGAGGGGCTGGGATTTGGGCAGGGGTTGGGGATGGTCTCTGGTGAGGCTGGGGCTGGAGGTGGATCTGGAGTAGGGATGGGGGTGGTTGTATGGTGGCGTTGGGCTTGGGGGTGGTCTGGGTAGAGAGAAAAACAGAGGGTGAGAGAGATGGAGGGAGCGGGTCGGGGAAGGGTGTGTGTTTTACAGATCTGGGTATTGTTCTAAATTTCGAAGGGTGTGTGTTTTTTCAGATCAGACACTGAAGCTGATGATTGGGGTTGTGAAGATCAATGTCCTCATAGGGTGAATTCATTGGTGGTTGGATTGGAGAAAAAATCGTTGAATTAGTCTTGGATTTGGGGAAAAAAATTGTTGAATTTGGGGAGAAAAATAAGAGGTTGGGTGTGCTGAGAATTTTGGGGAAGGGGTGGTGTGCGCAGTGAGGGAAAAAGCGCAAGGCAGGGGTGACTTGGTTCGCTGGGGGTGGTGTGGTGGGAATGGTGGTTTGGGTTGCTTGGGTTTGCTTCGCCAGGATGGTGGTTGGTCAACGGAGAATATGATAGAAATATTAATGGAAGTATGAAACTGATAATAAAAGTAAACGTTGAGGATGAAAATGAGAAGAAAAACCTTTTCATGTAGTAAAGTCAGAATTTCGAGAACTTTGCGGGTAGTAAAGTAAAATTTACCTAATATAATATTGGCTTCTGAAATAGGATCAGATTGAAATAACAATAACATGAGATCAGGTTGTTTCAATACAGTTTTATTTCTTTAAATTGAAAAAAAGATGAGAAATTGAGAAATAATATAATTAGAAGAGTAGAAGAAACTAACTTCACAGCTATCTCTTGGGATATTTCCATAATTGCTGAAGCATTAATAGGCCCTCCTGCAATATAGAGAATCGAAAACTTAATTAATTATACAATAAAAAATATATATATTATATATAATTTTAATCTAGATTCTAGTATGTGTAAAATGTGAGCGGATATATGCTTCCGAATACCTGATCATCAGTTTAACTTCACAGCTGTCTCTTGGGAAAATTCATGCATAAACAAAACAAAATATATACATATATGATATATATATAGTCTACAAGGGAAGACCTTATAGTATAGTTACACAGAAAAACAAATAAAACCCTGCTATACAAACTAGCAGAATATTAATCAAGCACATTCACAACAGCCGTTTTACAAGTAATTCAAAACAAACTCATCAAATGTTACAAACTAAATCCTGAAAAAAATTGTTGAATTTGGGGAGGAAAATAAGAGTTTGGGTGTGCTGAGAATTTCGGGGATGGGGTGGTGTGCGCAGTGAGGGAAAAAGCGCAAGGCAGGGGTGACTTGGTTCGCTGGGGGTGGTGCGGTGGTAATGGTGGTAATGGTGGTTTGGTGTCTTGGGTTTGCTTCGACAGGATGGTGGTTGGTCAACGGAGAATATGATGGAAAATATTAATGGAAGTACGAAAGTGATAATAAAAGTAAACGTCGTTGAGGATGAAAATGAGAAGAAAAACCTTTTCATGTAGTAAAGTCAGAATTTCGAGAACTTTGCGGGTAGTAAAGTAAAATTTACCCAATATAATATTGGCTTCTGAAATAGGATCAGATTGAAATAACAATAACATGAGATCAGGTTGTTTCAATACAGTTTTATTTCTTTAAATTGAAAAAAAGATGAGAAATTGAGAAATAATAAAATTAGAAGAGTAGAAAAAACTAACTTCACAGCTATCTCTTGGGATATTTCCATAATTGTTGAAGTATTAATAGCCCCTCCTGCAATATAGAGAATCGAAAACTTAATTAATTATACAATAAAAAATATATATATATTATATATAATTTTAATCTAGATTCTAGTCTGTGTAAAACGTGGGCGAATACCTGACCATCAGTTTAACTTCACAGCTCTCTTGGGAAAATTCATGCATAAACAAAACAAAATATATACATATATATAGTCTACAAGGGAAGACCTTATAGTATAGTTACACAGAAAAACAAATAAATCTTCAAGAGTGCTAAAATCAAGCACCCATCTCAGTGTATAAAACGGAACGAAATGCTATACAAACTAGCAGAATATCAATCAAGCACATTCACAACAGCCATTTTACAAGTAATTCAAAACAAACCCATCAAATGCTACAAACTAAATCCTGAATATAAGTATGAGGAAATGAAAACTGGAACGAACATGAAAGAGCACGGAGAACAGAGTAGGTGAGAGATTCAGTTGAGATTTTTACCCGCCATTGACAAAGTTTGGTCCTTTGAAACTTGAGAAGCTAACAAGAAGAGAATGAGAGGCAAAGTGGGTTCAGAGGAGATGGATGAATGGGTATGGACTCTGAGTCTATATATACAAGCCTGTGAAAGGGAGAGGGTGTGTGTAATTTTCGGATAGTTTTCTCCCTTTTTGATCCAAATTTAGTTTTCTTTTCTTTGACCAAAAAAGCAATATAAGAAGAAGAAAAAAGGACCTTTTTTTTTATAACATACATCCACTCCTGTTACAATTGCCCCAAAAAAGTGTCAAGCTTCTTTCTATAAGGATTTATGTCAAGAAAAAAGGACGTGCTTTTCAGAAAAGAACTAATTTTGTCGCTTGACTTCTGTGTTCAAAAGGCAGACAAAATTAGACGTCCTTTTCTAATTAGAAAAATGACGTGCTTTTCAGAAAAGCACGTACTTTGTTTTTTTCTTCTTCTTCTATTGCTTCTTATATTCCTATTTCAGAAGCCAATATTATATTAGGTAAATTTTACTTTACTACCCCTAAATTTCTCGAAATTCTGACTTTACTATATGAAATTCTAATTTTTTGAAATTCTATCTGGTCTCTTTCTCTCTTTTTTTTTTTTTTTTTATAAATAAACTTTTAATAGTTTCATTTTATTATCGCACAGCACAGCAAACTATTATCACAAATTATACATTGCCCAGTCACGACGATTGATAAGAATAAAACTATATGTAAATGGCATCCAGTAACATAATGTACAGTAAAAAGGTAACAATTTATATCTACGTTTAAGGTCATGAGCCCTCCTCGCTAGAGCTGAGAGGGTTCGGTTCATAGCCCTCCTTGTATCGTGGCGGAGCCAGTTGGTTTGTATAATATTTGTAGAGAGATGTACCGGCATTCGAGCTAAAATGCCTCCAGAATTTAGACGCTATAATCTTCAAGTCATTGGCCATGAGTGCAAATGCTTCAACTTTTGTGAGGGACATGACAAATCTTGTGGAGATGAGCTCAACCTCCGTGAGGCTCCCAAATATGCAACCCATACTTTAAAACGGCATCCCCAATGGGTCCGAAACTGGGCTTTAAATGCTCAAGCCTAATTGCAAAGGAAAAGTTCATATATTTGCATTTTTTTTGTTCTTCTTTAGGCTATCAAAGAAAGTTCATATATTTGGGCTCAACTATAATAATTTGTTAAGATGATATCTTTGTAACAGTCCTTGAAATCAAATTTTACATTATTCCTTCATCCAAAAATATTTTGTAATATTGGAATAAAGAGAGATTTTGCTAGCGTTGTTCGTTTTCACAAAGGTCATATTATTGTACAGTTATTATGATTAAATTTTACAAGTGTCACAAGATACTTATTTATCCCGTTGCATGGATCATGAATCATGAATCATGATCATATTATTTATATTAAAAAGGATTTTCTCAGCAACATATATAAGTTGTTTAACAAGAGAAAACCATAAAAACATGAATAGCTCAGAATGTTTAACAACATAAACGGTAAAGGCATGAATAGTAAAGGAAATCATGTTAAATAGTAACGAAACTTGATACTTATTTCTTTCAATAAATCCCAATTCCAAAATCTGAAAAAAAAAAAAAAAAAAAAACCTCCTAACAAAAGTTATATTTTCTGTTTCTAGATTTGATTTCTACTCTACTTTTTATTTTTGTATATGGATACACTAGTATCATTTAGTATTTGTTTATTATGAGATGTTGGAGAAAGCTAAATAAAATTTTATATTTGATATGAAAACACCTAACCATCAATTTTTATTTTTTTATTCGTACAGTGTTGGGGAAAGGTATATAATTTTATATTTTTTCAAAGAACTTTTAATATTTAGAGAATTTTAATTATATGATTACACTCTTGAAGTTTAGCCTAATTACAATCAGACACTACACGTTTAATTTATTCCTCGTTCTAAGAAGGTTAATAAAAATTTATGTTGCTAAAATTTGTTACTATCTTCTCGGGTTTATTCTTATTTTCATTTATGGGTTTATTATTGATTTGATTTGTTGGTTATTGTGTAGTTTCATTAGGTTACGTTTAGTTTCATATTTTAGTCTGCATTTGTTTCTAAGGCTTACAAATGCAGAAGAAGAAGCAAACAGTTAAAAATTATACAGAGCCCATTTGACATGTAATTTGGCAACCACTATTGGTGGGTTCATGTACAAATTTTCTTGATTCACCCTTCTTCCAAGTTAGTATATTTATTTATTTTGCAAGTACTTGAGAGAAGATTCATTTGGCATAATTTCTCTTTATTTCATAAAAAAAATTATGTCGCATGTATAAGTTGTTAAACTACGGTATAAAAAACAGACATACGCTTTGCCATTTGGGACTCGATTATAATATATTCTCTGATTGCATCGGAATTTGATAATAAAAAAAAGGATATTCTTAACAGACCTCACCTTACATATCAAAAGATATAAGTACATATTTACAAGCTCCTAAGTATGAATCCAAATATATCAACAAAATCTATAAGATCATGGAAAAAAAATTATAGAAAATATTATATGCACATTCAAGGCTTGTAATATCTTTTCTATATACTAATGGAGAATCATGACAAGAAGTCAAATGGCCTCAGGAACCACGTCCTGTGGGCTGTGCCAAAACATAATAATCTCCACTTCCATATCTCCCTTCATTTCTATCCATGGCATGCTTGGATTGAATATTGAACATTATCAGATGCAGCTGCACGGGATGGGAAACAATCTTTTTATCGGGCCTGATCGGGTTTCCTGCAGCTTATAGAACAGAAAAATGAGGAAGCTGAAAATGAAGAACATGTTAATGTGATCTTGATGTTGAAGAAATAACACATTGGCAAGTAGGTTGCCAAAAAATATGATATAAATTATGTTGAAGAAATAACACATCTGCAATGCATCTACAAAACACCAGTCTCTACAAATATTGAAAAATTTATATCCTACCAGTCCCATCATCAGACCAAGTGCTACCTCTCCACCTTAATAGAAGACAGGTTTTGAGATCAAACCATGCAAAGGCAGAAATTTGTGGAGAGGGCAACTCTTTAATATATGACTCGAAATTTATGCAAAGTCATAATACTGGTGATCGACCAGACCAAGAAAATTCAAAGTGGGACAGAAACATACATGATAAGAAAGGACTTACAGAACGGTAAGGGAAGTCATCTGCCTCAAGCATATGAACAATTTGCCTCATTCTTGGTCGCTTGTTGACATCTAAATCTATACTGCGGAGACAAACCAGCAATGCTCGCTTCATAGCTCTTGGAGAGGGCTGAACTTCTATCAGAGGATCTACAACCTCCTCTCCACGGCGACTTTGGATCATTCCTTTAAACCAATCAACCAGGTTCATCTGATATACACCAACTGAAACAGTTAGGACATTGTTGCAGCGCTTCTAGGAAACAGAGAATGAAAACTTGGCTTTACCTCTCCAGCAGGTCTGGAATAGTCAATTGGGCTTCTTCCTGTAATTATCTCCATGAGTAGAACTCCAAAGCTATATACATCACTCCACTCGTTAAGCATACCTGTGCTTAAATATTCTGGAGATATATATCTACAGAAAATTACAGTGAAGAATCAGTACTACAACATAGTAGAGATACCATCCAGGTAATGTGTCATTGAAATATCTTCAGAATTCAAGAAAGAACTAACCCTAATGTCCCCATTACACGTGTAGTCACGTAGCTTGACTCAAGTGCTAAGAGCTTGGCCAGGCGAAAATCTGATACTTTCGGGTTCCATTTTCTATCCAGAAGAATGTTGCTGGATTTTATATCACGGTGCATCACCTTGGGTTCTAACCATTCATGCAAGTAGGCCAGCCTGTTAGAAAAACAAGAATAGGTTTATAGTGATGAAGGATAATATATTTTCATAGTCAAAGTAAGGAGATCGTGAGAATGACAAAAGCAGTGCAATATGTTACAGATCCGGTCATACTGAGACATATAATCGTTAAATACAAGCAAAATGAACAAGAAGAATACAGAATTATCTCACCCTTTTGCTGTCCCGACGGCTATTTTCATTCGAATATCCCAGGTCAGAAGGCTGACAGGCCCAACATCACCATGCAACCATTGCTTCAAATTGCCATTGTCAATGTATTCATATACAAGCATCCTGGCAGAGCAGTAGGAGTTTCCATGGACATGTTAATTAGAGGAAGAAAAAGGTTAATCTGAATTCACCTAAAAGATATGACAATAGAGTTACCTTTGAGGACCTTCAGCACAATAGCCAATTAGACCCACCAAGTTCTTATGCTTTACTTTACCAATGGCTTCCACTTCCACCTTAAACTCTGTCTCTGCCTGACCCCTATATGTAAGATGGCAAGCAGCAATTAAATTTTGAGTTAACAGATATATTATACAAAGACCAAGTTCAAATCTGAAAATTTGCATTCATGGCAAACAAGCAACTGCATTTCATATAATTTCATTTCGGGTTTACTACTGAAATACCCCCTGAACTTGTAGCTCGCTTTCAATTAGCCCCCTATTCTTTTTTTTTAGAAAATTTAGGATATGAACTTTTTTTTTTCGCCAATTTCCCCCATGCCGTCTAAATTCTCAACATTTCATCCAATTTACCGTTAAATATGAGGGTAAATTGATCATTTTCATGCGAAAATAAAATAAAATAATTTAAAATTTGAAATAATAATAATATAAATAAAGTTATTAAAAAAATATAAATAAATAAATAAATAACCTCACATGCCATATCTCTCTCTCTGTCTCTCTGTCTCTCTACCTCTCTCTCTCTCTCTTAAATTTCATCACGATCTGGGCTTAGGATGCTGACGGCGTTGAGATATTCTTGGCAAATTCGGGTTTGAGTTCATATTTGGGTTCAGAGATTCGCTGCCTCCGCACATCTCCCTCTTTAAGATTTGATTTTGTTTTGGTGGGGAAGCTAGGGATTGGATTTTTTGTGGCTGGAGTGGAGATGACAGAGTAGGGAGCTAGGTTTTGGGAATTGTTTAAAGCTCGGGGTTGGATTTTTTGTGGCGAGAGTGGAGATAACAAAGTGGGGAGCTAGGGGTCGAAGAAGAATCGAGCTACAGCGGGAGGAAGAAGAAGAATCGAGCTGCAGAACAAAGGATTATTATTTGTTTTAGGGGTAAAGGGCGCGAATGGGTTTGGGTCTGTGGGTGGGGATAAGGTTTTCTTTTTTTGTTTTTTGGATGTAGAGGTGGGTTGCGTTTGGGGAAGGAGGTGAGTTGCGTTCGGGGAAGGAGGTGAGTTGCGTTCGGGGAAGGGGGTGGGTCACTGGTTTCTGTGATGGAGGCTGAGATTGTGGTGGAGGCTGCCTTTGATCTGCTTCTGAGTAATTTGCTGGTAATGGTGGGGTTATTTTTTGAGTTTGAACTTGTTGGTTTTGGATCAAATTCAATGAGGTTCTTCTGGGGACTGTTGGGATTAGAATTCTCATTTTCTGGGGAATGATTTGAACCCACTTGAAGAACATGCGTTAGAATTCTCATTGAGGAAATCTTTGAGGAGCATTCTAGACCTGCGCTCTATTGGACAAGGCTTTCTTTGATGCTGCTGCAACGTTTTTTGTATGAGATGAAAAAGTAAAGAGATTAAGAAAATAATTATTACCCAACAAGCAATTTTTGTGGTTTGAGAGCTTCAAGCCTTAAAATTGGATGATCCAAAGATTATAGCCAGACTTCAAAGGATGAGAGAGAGAAGGGTCGAGCATGGGGTAGCTGGGGCAGGGGCTGGAGTTGGTTTTGGTGAAAATCAGAATGAGAATTTTCATGTGGGAGAGAGAGTTGCTGTCGGCACTGGGTGGGTTGGGACTTTGGGTACCTGCTTTGGTTTTTCTTCCATTTTTATTTTTATTTTTCGTACTTTTTAAGAGTAAAAAGTTTGAATCAGGTGGATTGGGTTTGACAGAGGATGGAGTGAGAGAGATAGAGAAGAGCTGGACCATATATTTGTTTCTTCTCTTTTTTTAATTTTTCCAAAAAAAGAAATTTATTTTTAATGATTTAACAGAAAATTGGATGAAATGTTGATGATTTAGACGGCAGGGGGAAAATTGGAGAAAAAAAGAAGTTCATATCCTAAATTTTCTAAAAAAAAAGTATAGGGGGCTAATTGAAAATTAGGTACAAGTTTAGGGGGCAAATCACTAGTATACCCTTTCATTTCACAGGAAATATTTTCAACATCCATCATGGAGCCATGGCACTGTTTATGTTTTTGCTCCTATTGTTTCTTTTATGGTATTTTAATATTAAAATGGGAATGTTTCGATGACTTGTGGACCTTCCTCTTGTAGTTTAGACTATTGCTTGTATTCCACACAAAAAATAATACTAAAGTGAGTAATTATACCCTTTTTTTAACCAAAAGAATAATTACTAAAGTTAATTTATTAGAAAACTAATGTGAATAATGATACAGTTCACAATGCGTATGCATATATTACACGCAAAACGTAATTGCTACAATGCACCTTGAAACATTGGTCAATTCTCATTTTACCCCCTTAAAGTTAAAGTGACCCACTTTACCCTCTTGACTGATGTTTTATGTCTCATTTTGCCCCTCATTGTCAAGTCTATTAAAAATTTTGTTAAAAAAGCTGATGCGGCACCAATAAGACCCACTATTTGACTAAACTAAGTGTCAAAAAACTGATGTGGCACCAATAGGACCCACTTTTAAATTTTTTTTGCTTTAAAGTATTTATTTTATTTTTAATAGTAAAATTAAGAATTTTAAAGGACAATTTTTAATTTTTAATTTTTTTTCTTCACACATGGTACTTAGTTTAGCCAAATAGTGGGTCCAATTGGTGCCACATCAGCTTTTTTAACGGAATTTGATGATGAGGGGCAAAGTGAGATACAAAACATCGGTCAATGGGGCAAAGTGGGTCACTTTAACTTTAATGGGGTAAAGTGAGAATTGACCAATATTTCATGGGACACTGTAGCACTTAAGCCCACCAAATTAATGATACGGATTAATTATAAATTCCATTTTGTAGAAGCAAGTCTAAAGTCAAATTTCATATTATTAAAATAGCATACCAAATTATGGCACATTTACTTACAAGTAATGGTAATCAAAAGAAATGGAATGATTTTCATTCCCAACTTCCCCTCCGTATAATTATACAAATTAATAACAATTAATAATGTGCACTTTGCAGTGATTTTGTTTTTGTTTCTTTTTTGTATAAAAACAAAGTTTTAACGTAGCTTCTAGATTCCCCACCAGCCTACCTTAACGCCACTTGGGCTTAGAGAACTGAATAAAAAATATTAATCTATAACTAAACATTATTAGCTGTTGACTAAAAATACATTATTAACCATACAGCTTGGAAAGACCCTTGGATCGAAAATAAACACAAAACATGTAAATTATTTTCCTCAACCATTCCTATGTATTTTTGGACCGAAAATATTTCGATGAAAAAAAACAAAAATGGGCAAGGATTGAAATTGAGTAAAAAGACACGTACTTGTTGTTATGAAGGTTCTTGACCGCCACGACAGAGCCATCCTGCAAAATTCCTCTGAAAACGACGCCGTATCTTCCTTCTCCAATCACGTTCTTTGGAGAAAATCCACGTGTCGCAATCTCCAGCTCTTTCAAGCTATACCTCCGGCCCCACCTGACGTTCTCTGGAGATGAGAGGGTTTGGGTAGCCCTCCTCGCTGAAGCTGATAGGGTTCGGTTCATAGCCCTCCTTGTATCGCGGCGGCGCCAGTTGGTTTGTATAATATTTGCAGAGAGATGTACCGGCATCCGAGCATGCATGCTAAAATGCCTCCAGAATTTATACGCTATAATCTTCAAGTCATTGGCCATGAGTGCAAATGCTTCAACTTTTTTGAGGGACTTGACAAATCTTGTGGAGATGGGTAAGTCTGAAAGCGGGGAGAATGTTGATGCCCAGGTTAGAAGTTCTTCTCCATAGAAATCACCTTTGGCAAGACACTTGGTGGTTGAAGAACCTCCACTACTTGTTCCAGCACCATTGTTAGTTGTGTAGGTCAACAAAATGCCTCAAGTGATGAAGAGCATTTTAACAAGTGGTTCACCCTCTCCAATTATATAGTTGTCTTCTGTATAGCTCACTGGCTTAAGATTGTCAAAGATTTCTTTCAACACTTGATCGTCCATAACTCGAAGCATTGGCACCTAATTTTAGATGTTAATTAAGAAACTTAGACGGTAGGACATGTTAAACAAAGAAAAACTAAACTACGAATTATAAAATTAATAAGAAAGGAGACAACTATTTTGGAGTTCCATTAACATCTCCCTTTACTAATTAAAATAACGAAAAAATGAACGCTTTGGAGATGAGGGGAACTTACTTTCTTCATTGTAGGCCAGCAGAGATGTCGCTTAATAAATCTCTTTTGTTCCAAGGGAAGAATAGAGAGGATATTCTCCACATGAACATCTTTGTTTTGTTCAAGTTGTTTGTGCACCCTTTGCATGATGGTCGCCTTCATATTCTTAGGGATGTCATTTTCAGATAACCAGAATTGTACCTCTAAATCTTTCATTTTCAGCTTCCGTACAATTCTCATCTTGGTTGATGTTCTAGTTACCAACTCCATACATATCTGTTACACGACAATCATCAGTTCTTTTAACCCTAATTTCCATGTCAACACCATCTAGCTTTGCCAATGACCATTTTGTCAAACGACATCTAGTCTCTATATAATTTTTTGATTTTATTTTTTTATAAAAAATATCACCATCTAGCTTTATTAAGCCAAAATAATTGTTTGATGAACTCCATGATTGAGATCCTTACAACAAAACTCCAAGAGCCCATTTGGGAGTAATTCTGCCCTCCTAAAATCACTTTAGGGGAGAAGCATATCTTATGTACTTCTCCATAAAAATAACTTAAAACCACTTAAAGTGATTATGTGGAGAAGTGATTATTTACTTATCCAGAACCACTCCCATACGAGCCTAAGTTAATTAAGATACATTATGTTTAATTTAGAAGTTCTGGCACCAACCTTCAAATTTGTAGTGAGGTATAGTAGAACCAGGAGCAAGCCACTTAGAGAAATAAAAACGGCAAAGATATTTTCCCATGTATAGTTACTCGTCTCGAGGTTTTGCCCGAGAGAACTGCAGAATTGAAACAGAGGAAATATATTCAATGTACTGCAAGTAATAAATTCAATGTGCTGCAAGTAATAAAATATTCTAGGACCTCTCGTCTATGTTAAAGACATTACAAGTTAAAATACCATTTATACATATGTGTGTGTGATGTTAGGCAACGTAAAAAAGTAACGTTAGGAAGACCACATATTTTAAATTTAGACAGTTAAGACCACATATTTTAAATTTAGACAGTTGTAAATTTGTTCCTTCTAAAACATATAGTAATGCAAAATTATGTTCAAACCTTAGATTTCGCAAGCCCCACCAGAAACAATGAAAGAATTTTTTCGGTAAATTTGTTGACTCCAACACACCAGACTGAACAGCCTCACCAAACATGCCAAAATCGAAGGGTGTTGCATTAGTATTGTGTGGATTTATAAAGCATAAGTCGTCCAGAATTGTGATGTTTCTGATTGTACGACCATTGCAGTAGAAGGTAGTAGGTTCACATCCATTGTTGTTTCGACAAGCATTTTGCCAGCAAGCCGTCTCACGCTGGATAGCTAAAAAGTACCAGAAAGCTCCAAATACCTAAGAACATCAACAAGTTAATAAGTTAGCGAACAAACTTTTGAGAAAAGTTTCTACAAAGTATATATAATTCATAGGAAATTAATGATGTGTATTTTGTTCATAAATTGGTGACAAGGTTGATTAATTTGAGAAGTCGGTTTCCAGCCAAGAAATCCAACCAAAACTTGGAAACTAAATGGAGCATCACTTGAGATAAATTAATATATGAAGATTGAAACTTACATGACTAGCAATGACGTATAAAAAGAAACTGAATGCGCCTTTAAATAAAATCCATATTTCAGTCTCTCTAGCAGGAGTCTTGTTGAGTTTTGTACACAATAAGTAGATGCGAAGAACTCGTGGTACATATTGCAACAGAGCAAGAAAAGCCAAAAACTTCCTCGTTTTCAAAGAACTAGAGTCCATGAAGATAAGGATCACTGCCTGGACATAGTACAATGGATTAGGCCAACAGTTAATTTAGCTTATATTCACATATCCGAATTTCAAATACAAAAAATTTAGTTTTAAAAGAGAGATTGGTAAACCAATCTTCTCATACCTGTGGAATGGGAAGAACAGCTAAAATGTCAATTAAGATGTGTGACGAGATCCTCCAAATCCTGTTAGCCATTGTCAAAGCATCTTCAACTAATATAGTTCCTTTTGTCAAAACTATGGTATGTAGATATGATTTCCCCACGACCCTAAATGTTGGAACTTTAGGTTCGATATAAATTTGAATAACAATGTTCACTACATAAAATAGATCCATTGTCGATCGTAGTGAAATAACTGCTCCCTTCAAACTTTTGTCCAACCCGATGCACTTCGTATCCTTGTTGACGATAGGAATATAAAAAAATAAAGGATCTATTAAGACCCCAAATACACATGATGCCAAAAATGCCCTCTTCCACTTTGGAATAAATGACCGACCTTGATAAAAAATGCTCTCTACTATTTTTGGCCATTCTCTACTTGATCTATGACCTTCATTTACAATGGCAGATTCCGCAACTGCCCAACTGAAAACAAAAAAACAGATCAAAATCAGGTACGACAATATATAGATAAATAACCTAATTAAATTTTATATGATATTAAGGTTCTTTATGGATCCATGTGTTCTTTCGTTTTTATTACCTTCTCAGTGACAATTCTCTTGGTGCAGTATGTTCTACAATGCTGAAACAAACAAATGTTGATGCACAAAATTGGATAAAAAAAGGGAAAATAAACAATATGATCCACTCATGTTATAACAAGTGTATACGCATATTAGATGAACAGAATTAAGGCAGTAATTATAACACGTGTACAGTGTACAACCATATTGGATCAACAAGATTAAGGCTGTAATTAGTACAATGTCTAGTGTGAGAGAGCCTTTACATAGGCAAGAGAAATTGGGCCTTTTTTTTTTATCCAACCAAAAAAGAAAGAAGAAACTTCCAGAGAGGCATTGAATAAGAAGACAATCAGATCATATATAATATGGTCAACTTCACTTTACTGTAAGTTTCCCGAGATTATGACTTTACCACATGAAGTTTTTATCATATCAGCCTGCCCTTGTGGTTAAGTGCGCTTGCACTAACTCCTAGTGGTCTTGGGTTCGAAGGTTGGTACCACATTCTCTACATATAAACTTCGTACCGAAAATTTGATTATTCTACAACTTTCATATCTCCATTAGTCAAATTGTTAAGTTATCTATTAAATGATGACATGACAATTAATGACCCACCAAAAATCAAAGACACATTGTGCCACATCAACTGTAAAAATAAAATAGATCAAAAAAATTAAAAGAATCAATTAACAATTAAAAAACCAGAAAATTAAAAATAAATTTTTGAAAACACTCTCTCCTCTCTCTGTAACTAACGACATAGAGGAGGGGCTGGGGATGGTCTCGGGTGAGGCTGGGGCTGGGGCTGGGGGTGGATCTCGAGTGAGGATGGGGGTGGTTGTATGGTGGCGTTGGGCTTGGGGGTGGTCTGGGTAGAGTGAAAAACAGAGGGTGAGAGAGAGGGAGGGAGCAGGTCGGGGAAGGGTGTGTGTTTTACAGATCTGGGTATTGTTCTAAATTTCCTAGGGTGTGTGTTTTTTCAGATCAGGCACTGAAGCTGATGATTGGGGTTGTGAAGATCAAGTAGTACTCTAATGTCCTCAGAGGGTGAATTCGTTGGTGGTTGGATTGGAGAAAAAATCGTTGAATTAGTCTTGGATTTGGGAAAAAAATTGTTAAATTTGGGGAGGAAAATAAGAGGTTGGGTGTGCTGAGAATTTTGGGGATGTGGTGGTGTGCGCAGTGAGGGAGAAAGCGCAAGGCAGGGGTGATTTGGTTCGCTGGGGGTGGTGGGAATGGTGGTTTGGGTTGTTTGGGTTTGCTTCGCCAGGATGGTGGTTGAGGTGGGCTTTCCTCGCTGTGCGGTTTTGTTGTTTGAGGTTGTATCCGGAGATGGGGTTGCGCCTGGGTTCATCCGAAGAGAGAGAGACGGTGAGGAGATGGTGGTGTGCATGGAGGAGAAGAAGGTCGAGGCAGCTAGATAATGGTTTTTTATTTTTAAGTTTATTTATTTATTTACTTATATTTTATATTTGTTTTAAAAAATTATTATTTATTGAGTTAATTACATTTTTGTGATTGGAGTTTGGTGATTTTGGTCACCGTAATTTCAATTTTCTTGATTTCGTCCACATTTGATCACAGTAGTTACAGTAGTTATTTGTTTAATTAAAAAATATTTAATATTAAGTTAATAATTCAATATAAATAATTGAAAATAAATAAAAACAAACAACAAAGCAACCATCTCACAACTCGACAGTAGCACGCATCTTACCCACTCGATGGCGACCCCCCGCCGCTCCTCACCGCCAGCAGCGCCGATTACCACCCATAGTCAAACGAACCTAGTTCCACCAACTCAACATATAAATATTGAAATGTTTTTATTGGGCAAAATAGTCGAAGAGGCAGAACCAATATGATCTTGATAGATGGAAAATTGCCCACCTTCTCTTTCCTATATCAATGCTTAAAACTTCGAAGAGGCAGAGCCTACAAAGAAACTTGCATATCAAAGGCCTCATCATGACGATAGATGGAAAATTGAAGGATGATATTTTTTTATTCGGGAATTCGGGGTTGTGGTTTGGAATGGATTGAAGGTCTCAGATTTATATGGGTTTGGCTGCTCTGGTATGATTCTGGGTAGGTGAAAGAATTTCGGAAATTTGCGGGTAGTAAAGTGAAATTTGTGTAGTAAAATTAGAATTTCGGAAAATTTGCGGGTAGTAAAGTGAAATTTAGAAGAATTAGATTGAAATAACAATAACATGGGATCAGATTGTTTCAATACAATTTTATTTCTTTAAATTGATAAAAAAAAAGATGAGAAATTAAGAAATAATATAATTAGAAGAGTAGAAGAAACTAACTTCACAGCTGTCTCTTGGGATATTTCCATAATTGTTGAAGCATTAATAGCCCCTCCTGCAGTATAGAGAATCGAAAACTTAATTAATTATACAATAAAAAAAATATATATTATATATAATTTTAATCTAGATTCTATTATTAAAAAAAATAAATAGTAAACAATAATAAAATGTGGGCGGATATATGCTTCCGAATACCTGATCATCAGTTTAATATTTTGCAAAATGAGTGCTTCGACGGAGACGGAGCTGAAGGTGGGCACAATGAGATGGGGAAAATTCATGCATAAACAAAACAAAATATATGTAGTCTACAAGGGAGGACCTTGGAGGGCTAGCTAGCTACGCTCCTCAACTTTTCTAGGAAACTTCATAGTATAGTTCGTGAATTCTCTATTTAAAACTCTTCAACTTATAAAGGTTATTAATTGACTTCAGTGAATTGGTAATTTAAAGGTCGGCGGTCTCGCTGGCCTCCACTAGTAGTCAGACGTCCCTGCATGTGAGAAATGTCCATTCGTGTTGGGACGTT
>BJCG01000660.1:0-25112 GCA_005406145.1 Prunus yedoensis | reverse complement strand
GAAAAAGAGAATTAGGAACACGTGTATTCTGTAATTAGTAACTGAGACCAAAATAAGCAAATCACTATTAAGAATTGTGTAATCACAAATAATATAAGAATCAGCTATTATATACGTCAATTAACAATTGTAAAATAGAACTATATTTTTATTTTACCCCCTTCTTTACGTTCTTTTTTCTCATGTGCTTTTGTACGGCTTTGGTTGTCTTTCCAATGTCTGCCCCTACCCTTAAGCATTTGGTGTGCCTTAGTCCTTTAGTCCAATATGTGAGTGAACCTTCAGAGAAAATTCGTACACGAAACAAAGAAAGAAAAAAGAAGGTACCAACTTTCTTTTTATCAAAGCATTCAGAAAGACTAAAATATGGCAACTAAATCTTTTAGCACTCTCATATTGACATGCTAGAGCTTCTTGTGCCTTCCATCATTAGCGATCAAATTCCTAAGCATGCCCTTCTCTCTTCAATACCTGAACATCAATAAAACATAGAAAAGATTATAATACTAACTTTGAAGAAGCATGACTGGAAAAAGAAACACTACTCTTAAGAAACAATGGATGTACTGGAGATGCATTCTTATATTTGCCTCTTTATATCCAATTCAACAATTTGCTTTTACCAAAACCAATTAAAAGATTAAAATCAGAAATTAAAAATTGAGAACCTCATCACTTTTATGCATCTAGAGGTCCAATTATTATGGATTGCCAGTGTTAGTGTTGGTTTGTATTATTTGTTGAAGTTTGGCTCGCTTAAAATGGTGCAGATAGGGAGGAGAAGCAAGAGGCAACTGGTCATTGGTTCTGGAACCAACCGATCGCATAAATCCTAGGAGCAGCAGTCGCAAGTGCTAGAGCGAATTCAAGTCTCTGCAAAGAAGCGACCGGTCGCGGTGTGTTTTCCTGCTCGGCGTGTTTTGGTATTCTACACGGGTTTTTGAGTTTTTTCTAGCCTATTTGAGCAAGGTTAAGTCTTCTATTCCAATTAGGTTTGTACTTAAGTTCTATGAACTATAAATAGACACTTTAGTGCTAGGTTTTCATAATGTGAGAAAACTAAGGCATCGAATTGGGTTTGAGCCAAGGGTGAGAGAAAAGAGAGCTAGGGTTTGATATAGAGAAAGTGGTTTCTTCATTGTAACCAAAGGTGTTGTTTCTTTGTAACATCCCGCCCCAAAAGTTAATTTATTTTCCTAATTTATAAATCAAATTACCCTTAGGGTTTCTTAGTGGTTTAGGGTTGACATTTTGTTCTGTGTTGGTTTTGAAAAATTTCTTGGGTCCATTGCGTAGTGCTCGAGCTCACGAGTTCGTAGACACATAGTGGGCCCACATCGGAGTTGAAACGAAGATGTTTTGATCTACGGAAGTGTAGTGGCACAACCATTATTTTGTAGAATTTGTTTTAGTTAAAAACCCAGCTGGCAAATTAGAACACGGCATTTCTCTCTCTCTCTTACGTGAACAGTGGCACCGCCACTCCCAGCTGATTTTTCTTCGCCATCCTGCCATAGTTGGAGGCGCAACCTTCACAAAACTTGTTCCCCTCTTCCTCCTCTACAAAACCCATCCAATATCCACCCTTGAAACCCAATAGATACCCAGGAATTTGGATCCAAAGAACCGACACAAAAATTGCCGCATTGCCAGAAACTGCAGGCATTACGCCTGCTATTTCCGGCCATCACCTACCACCATTTTTGTCCCAAAACACTCATATCCTTCTCCTCTACCTTTCCCCTCCAACACCCAACCCATAACCTCGTCCAATTACTCGAATCGAAGCAAGGAAATTCCTAGGTTTTCGGCGAGAAAATCGATTGTTGAATGCCATTAATGGCCAAATTGATCTTTGACACAGGTATAAAACTTATTCTCTTGTTGAGCTTGATCGTTTGGTATAAGGCTTGACCCGCTTTGGAGCTTTATGGTCGTTGAAAAATTCCTCAAGCCATCGTCGCTGTCAGCGGTTCGTTGGCCACTCATATACGGCCCACTTTGCCCTATAAGTCAACCCACGTCGTCCCGAGCACGACAGTATGTTTGGATTGGTGAGACTTCGCAGTTTGACCAACGATGGGAGTTTCGCCTATTCGCTACCGTTTGATCGGGAACTACCGGATAGTTGGATCGGTCCCAAGTCGTGGGCCCACCAGCTCGGTTGACCGAATGTCTTCCGAGACCGTCTTGGCCATTGGAGACTCTTTGTAAGACAGTTGAACCTATCTTGTAGGGTTTCACACACTTAGGGCTCCGGGAAAGCTAGAATTCACTTTTAAGTCCGATTTTGGAGTTACTGTTTTACTAATGGTTGTATCCTTTCAAATAGGTTCACAGACGCCATGTACCGCTCCGAACGCACCAAATTAGGGTTGAGCGCACTTGGACCCACAGTGAGTGGACATTTGTTTTATAAATGGTTTTCATGTTTTGAGGATTTTATTAAATGTATTTTTAATGATTTATGGTTTTTATTTTTCAAGCATATTGTTATGATTTAGTTTTCAGTTTT
The DNA here is from genome assembly GCA_005406145.1 of Prunus yedoensis. Classification (NCBI taxonomy): domain Eukaryota; kingdom Viridiplantae; phylum Streptophyta; class Magnoliopsida; order Rosales; family Rosaceae; genus Prunus; species Prunus yedoensis. Next base: position 22,597 of record BJCG01000660.1, on the reverse strand, counting down.
GGTTTCAAATGATTTTAAATACTCATGCATGTTGTTAAATAATGTTAGCTTGGGAATTTGAGAATGGTTTAAAGATTGGATTTGAGAAAGGGTCTTAGAGAGTGGTTTTATGGGAATGGTTTTATAACATGTTCATGAAAGGTTTTCAAACCCTCCATAGGTACCCTAGTTGTTGCCTTAGGTAATATTGTTGCCTTTCGGAATACTGGTTGCCTTCAAATGTTATGCTATCCACAAACATCCCGGTTGCCTTCGGAAATTATAATTTTTTCGAATGACTTGGTTGCCCTCGGATGAGTCTATGAGCATATGACATTAGCCCACGAGTCTCTGGGACGATCGAACCGTGTGGTGCTAGAATTTGCATCTCAGGTTGACCACTTGTCCCTGAGTTCTACTAGGTTTTGTGTCTCAAGCTTACCATGTGCCCCCTAAGTTCTACTAGGAGTTGCGTCTCAAGTTAACCACTTGTCCTTGAGTTCTGCTAGGATGTATCGCACATGTGGAGTAAACTGTTCCACATGTGTAGTACTTGGAATTGACGGATTTTCTATGGGGTACACCTGGGTGGAGAGTATTTTCAGTTTCGAGATGTTTCATATGGAATTTTATGATTTTTGTCCACTCACATTTTTATTATTTTGCTCCCCCGGGCAGTTGACGAGTACCAGACCAGCATTTATGGGCATCTCTTCTTCTGCTACTCTTCCAATTTTCCTCGTGTAGGATTTCCTCTTGTTGTTATTGTAGTTTCTCTTTGTTGTAAACTTAACTTGACTAGATATGCTCTAATATAGCTCTGAATTGTTGTGAGGCCTGTGGCCATCCCGATTACTTGTTTTTGGTATGTGAACTTGTCTTGTGCATGCTGAACGTTTGGTTTTTAAACTATGCTTCCACATGTGTTGTTGTTAGACTGAGCCTTTTTCAAGGGAGACTTTGCCATTTTTCTGGTAGGAGTCTAACCATAAGGCGGTTAAAAAAAAAAAAATCGTTTAAAGAAGGGTAAGTTGTTAATATAGGGCTGACATCTGCTAGGTGTCGGATAGTTACATGGTTCGTCACGAGTTCCAAGGGGAATTTTGGGCGAGTCGTGTCATTCTTACAAGTGAATTTCTCGGGGATCACAAAGAGGACGTGGGCACAAACCCAAACCTCTATAAATTCTTGTGCTCTATGTGTGCATGTTCAATTTTCGGGTCGTGTGTAGACTTTATCTTTGCGTGACTTGTGTGTGGTAGTTGTGTAGTCCATCAACGATAAGTACTCTTATAACTTTAAGAGCGTCAATGTCTTGACGATCACAGGTGACAAGGAGGGAGGAGAAAGCTCCCATAAGACGACACCACAAGTGGTGAGTGTGAAGGTCGAGTTGAAGTCGTTCACCGGCAAGAAGAACTTCACACTTTGGCAAAGAAGGATGACATGCGTACTTAAGCGGCAAGGTCTCAACATAGTCTTGGCAGGCAAGGAAAAGAAGCAAAAAACGGATGTTGAGTGGGAAGACCTAGACGAGCTTGCTAGAAGATCCATCAAACAACATCTTACTGACGAAGTGTTGTGTAATGCGATGGAAGACACCGCAAAGCATACATGGGAGATGCTTGCGTCAAGATATTTGTCCAACAAGCTCTTCTTGAAGGAGGACCTTCACTCTTTAAAGATGGAGGGCGCAAACATGATGGAGCACATTAGCGCTTTTAATAGGTGTATTGCAAACTTGCAGAGGTTGGATGAGGTTCATAAGTAAGAAGACAAGGCCATGATGTTGTTGACATCCATGCCTCCCTCTTATAAGAACTTCCACACAACGCTTATGTTCAGCAAGGAAACTTTGAAGTATGAAGAGGTGATGCAAGATATCCTAAAGCATGACAGGATAGTTCAACAATCCGGAGATGTCTTTCAAGGTGAATGTCTTATAGCTAAGTCTGAAAAGAGAGGTCGATCGAGTAAGCACAAAGGCAAGAAGAGCAATAAGGGAAGATCAAAGTCCAGGGCGAAAGACGGTTGTTTTGAATGTGGGTCAAAATATCATTGGAAGAAGCAAAGGTCCTATATGTTAATACTGATGCACTTGCTATGTCTTCCAAGGTTTCTTCTTCTGACTGGATTTTGAATTTCAGGTGTTCATATCATATGTGTTCAAACAAATCTTGGTTTAACATGTATAAGGTGGATAACGGCGGCAAAGTTGTGATGGGGGACATCTTAGTTTGTAAAGTTGAAGGCATATGTACTATTAAGGTGAAGATGCATGACAGCATGGTTATGACATTGAGTATGGTTAGGTGCATACCAAAGTTGAGGAAGAATCTCGTCTCCCTCAGTACTTTTGACAAGAATCTTACTGTTCATCCAAATAGTTTTTGGGCCACCATCTCCTCCTCCGACCACCCCAGGCAACAGCACTGGTACCAAAAGAACCGCATCCACCTCCTCTCTCCATCCCACCCCTCAACCGCCGTCAACCGCCACGCCTGTCGCCGGAAAACGCGAAGGTTTGGTTGTTTTTTCTCAAAACTTCCCGGAGCTCATTCCAGCGATTCTGGCCACCAATTTCTTCGATCTAGGTATGCTTTTTCATCCTCTCAATGTGTTCTAACTGATGGTTGGGTTGATTAGGATCAATTTTTGCGGTTTGGAACTCAAATTATCGCTTAAAGGTTTGGCCGGTTTTTGACTCGTGTTTCTGGCAAGTTCCGGTCAATTTTTGGCCATGGTCCAAAAACAAAAGTTGCTTCACTCATTGTCATGTTCATGTAGGTATAGGTCTTGATCGGCGGTTTGGAGATTTTCCGATCGCCGAAATTTACTCTGGGCACCCACGAGTTGCCCGTGCATGTGGCAGTGCGTGGGCCACTTTGCGGAGGGCCATTAGATCCTAAAATGATCTCCATGTCGTCCCGAGCACGACGGTATGCTCGGATTTGAATTTGGTTATCGTTTGACCGTCAATCAGATTACGCATATTATGCGTTATTCGGGTTCGATATGTTCGGACCTTTGGATCAACTCCAATTTCAAATATGTTGATCTAGGCATCTTTAGGATCGTGTAGGAATTCGCGGATCATGAATCGGAGCTCCGGATGCTTCAATTCAATGTTTCAAAGATTAGGTTAAACGGTAACCATCCGATCGCGAGAGATCTGACCATTCGTTACGGACCAAACTTGCAGGACATGTACAGTAAACTTTGTTGAACTCGTAGGAACTTTCGGATCAAAAATCGGAGGTCGTGGGCCATGCGGGCCCGGTCGACCACGTTTGGGCAATTTGACCCCTTGGTTGACTGTGAGTCTACCGAGGTAGTTCCACCCTTTGAAAAGTGCTAGAACGACCTTATAAACAAGTCTTGACTGTTAATTGAGTTATTTGATTATGTTGGAATTATGAGATTGTTTTGTAGTATCTTATGGAATTCTTGATAATTGAGGTTATGGAATAGATGAGCATGGAATACTTGATTGGTGGGTTGTGAAGGTGAGCCGTGGGTCTCAGCTATAATTATTAGGGAATGAGTGGACGTTGTTTTTAAGTGTACTTCGTTCTTCTAATATGGAATTTCTTGCATAAGTGAGTTCTGATTAAAAATTGATTTAATTTGCGTTAATGAGGATATGGGATCTCTACGGGTTATTATTTATCATTATTTAATACCATTATGATTATTATTAAAGTTCATGGATCGTTGGATTATCCGGTGTGTGATAAAGCAGTCCACGTGCGTAGAACATGGTTTGGTCTAGCCACATGTGGCGTTGGATTTTTTGGCGTGTGGGCTTACTTGGTTATATTAGTACTCTATCACGCGTGGCGCTGGATTATCCGGCGTGTGATAAGAATATTCTCCATGCTCTTTCTATTTAATTTCATTTGTATTTTTCTTCATATTTTTCTTCATGTTTTCTGAAACATAAATCCCCGAAGCAACAGTCGCAAGTACTAGATCGAATTCAAGTCTCTGCAAAGAAGCGACCGGTCACCGCGTGTTTTCCTGCTCAGCGTGTTTTGGTATTTTACAAGTCTTGGAGTTTTTTTCTAGGCTATTTGGGCTAGGTTAAGTCTTTCATTCGTATTAAGTTTGTACTTAAGTCCTATGAACTATAAATAGGCACTTTAGGGCTAGGTTTTCATAACGTGAGAAAACTGAAGTATCAAATTGGGTTTGAGCCAAAGGTGAGAGAACACAGAGCAAGCGGGGTTCTTCATTGTAAAGAAATGGGCTCTTTCTTACTAGTGAATTTCTCGGGAATCGCCAAAGATGACATAGGCACAATGTCGAACCTCTATAAATTCTTGTGTTCTTTGTATGCGTGTTTAATTTTTGGTTCGTCTGTGTGCTTTATCTTTGCGTGGCTTGTGTGTAGTAGTTGTGTAGTCCATTGACAACAAGGCCTTGGAGTGTTTTCGCACAACATTATTTTCTATTTGATAATTGAATGAATTGTTTTTCCTTTATCTCTCTCTCTCTCTCTCTCTCTCTATATATATATAGGCAGAATGCCTTAAAAGTGAAATTTTCAATAACCCCGAAAATGACGGTAAAACAACAATGAATTAAATAATTTTTTTTTAAAAAAGGAGGAACATCAATTAAGGATTAGACATGCTGTTTTAACCCAAAAAAAATTTAAAGAAGCTGTTTTAAAAACCTCACCCGATCGTGCAATTCCTTCCAGTTTACAGTTGTTCCTTACAGTTTTTTTGGGTCCATTAACCTCTTCTCTTCTTCTCCACTTTCCGATCCTATACTATCTGTTTAATCTTCTTATGCAAAGCATCAATGCTTTAAATGGTATGAATCCCTCTCCCTCTCTCAACTGCTCTAATTTTTGGTTCCTAATATACAATTTCTTTCATTATTTCTGAAACAATTTCTTTGATTATTTTTGCTCTTTCTATTTAATTTCATTTGTATTTTTCTTCGTATTTTAGTAATGGGTTCTCTCAGAAGATTTCAGTGTTGGACTTTTTAATCTAATCTTGCCCTACTGTTGTACTAGGTGTTTTGTTTTCTGCTGATAATTGCAGAGCAAAGCCATGGCATTGCTTCTCTGGGATGCTGTGTTTGTGAGAACAATTTTGGGTCAATAATTTCCTCTTTCGATTTCTATCTTTCTGGAAGACGGATGTGTCAAAGGACAAAAAAAAAGGGAAAGAAACAAAATACCCTTTGATAATTCCCATTACTTATTACTTATTGTTTATATATTGGTTTGTGAAGAATTTATTGTTGTCGCAAATTTGTTATAAATTTGGTCTATGGCAGCGTTTATATCTCTCCAGCAGTCGTTTCTCGGTTCAAGCAGTCTTATTCACTCTCAAGGTTATGAAATTTGGTCTATTCTTTTGTGTTTGCTACAGTATTTTTATAAAGAGAGTTTGGTTGTCCTATACTTCGCCTCTATTTTGGTTATCTCTCTTTATTTAAATTTGAAATTTGTGCTTTTACACATGTATATTATTATATTAATATGCTTCATTCTTTTTTGCTTCTGAAGATTCATTCTCGGAGATCAAAACCTGGAATCTGAAAGTATGCGTGATTCTATTATGCTTTTGTTTTGGTCATGGATTTGAAGGTATGCTTGATTATACTATGCTTCTCCATGATTGCCAAGGGAGAAATCCACCTGGAAATTTTTTTTATGAAGAAAGTGAATTAACTTGACAAAAAAAAATTATAAATAATAATGAGAAACATATTTTTTCAGCCCCTTGAAAGCAAAGGATCTGAACACATACCACATCCAGGACATTTGACGTAGTCTTTTTGGTCAAAACAAGCCCTGACCCTCCACATACCTCACATCTTTTCTGCTATCTCTAAAATAAATAAAATAAAAAAAGTCATTTACGACAAATTTTTCCCGAGGGGACCTAAACGTCGTCGAAAAATGTGCTTTTTCCGACTAAAAAACGTGGACTGTCGGAAGCATGTCACCAGGATGCATTTTATTTCCGACAATGATAGTGCCCTCGGAAAAAGTCTCAAAGTGTGTCGGAAATACAACTTTTTTTTTTTGCGAGAAGCCTTGGCGCTTGTTGTATTACCGACAAAAGTCATTGTTGTTGGAAATACCATGGTTATTTCTGAAGGGGTTGATTATGCCCTCGGGAATAGTCAGTTATTTCCAATGGAAACTAGTTCTTCTCGGTAATAATCAACTAGTTTCGAGGGCATTTTGATATTGTCAGAATTGCTTGTATATTTCTGACGAGCTACTTTTAGTCGGAAGTAGTTGTTTATTTCCGACAAAAGGTCATTGTTGGAAATAGTTTTTTTTTTCTTTTCATATCATTAAAAACAAATATTTAAATATTATCTCCACAAATGAGTAATTGTCACATATATTACTTGTACCATAAATGTTTTGAATCACTAAACAAGTCGAAAACATTTTGTGTTGACATATTTAACTACCATAACATAACCATCAATTACTTAATAAACTCATCAATTACTTAGTTATATCATTTTAATTAATTTTAAATTGTTATTTTCTTATCCAATAAAATCATCTTAGCTCATATTTCATTTATTTATTTGTTGATACAAGAAAATATTGGGGGAGGGGACTTGGAACCTTTGGTGCAAGAGTAAATGCCCTTAATCACTTGAGTTACAAGCGTCTTGCGTTACAATTATATTTTTTATTACACATATGTCATCTCTTTGACCGAAAGCATATAAGGGAGAACTAACGCTTAAGAGTTGGACTAGTATATTGTGGAACTACAATAATTGTCAAAAAGATTTCATTATCAACCATTCATTTGATCACAACAATTGGAATACTAGTATTTTAAGAATCTAAATCAACCATTCATTTGATCAAAATTGGACTCCTACTAGAAGATGCCTTAATGCATAACACAACTTTCACTATATATTTCTAATATGACAAAATAAATTGAATTATATATTTGTCAAGTAATTCATATGATAAAAGACAATAAAAACAATTAAACAAGCATGGAATAATTTTTAGGACCTATTTTTTTGTTTTTGTTTTTAATTTACATTTGTGAAGTCTAAATGTTTTACTAGAAGTTTTCTAAAAAATACCCAAAGAAAATCATACGACACTAATTATTCCCCTGACTGAGTCTCAGTCTACTCTTTTGCCTCTGCTAGAACTCCATCGCCCCCTACCAACACCGACTCCAAATCCCCATCATCCAGCCCAACTCCTTCATCTCCTCTGTCTCTATTTTGGTCAAAATGCCCAGTCTACTTCTATTTTGCCCAAAATCGAGCAAGACTTGCTATAATCATAGCTGCCTATGAGGTTTTGTTATCTCGCTCTTCAGACTCAAGTCGGCGGCCGTAGAGATCACCCCTCTATCTTCTTCACTTCTTGAGTTTCTTGAGGTCCGTATCTCCATCCCTTTTTATTACTTTTAGCTTTTGTAGCTGTTTAAATGTTTATGGCTTTAAGGGCTTTTGGAAAACTTCATGTGGATTTTTAGGTGTTTTTATTTTCTAACGATGTTTTACAATACCTCGAACTCAGATAAGTCTATCAATTCTCTCTTTGATTTATAAAGTTCGAGTAGTTGTGTGGAGATTATTATGTGTTAAGATATGACTTTTGGTATACAATTGATTGGTTTCTGGGATTTGTTTTATAATAGGCTTTGTGGGTTGAATTTTCGTTTCACTATGGCTGGGTTATAGTGTGAGAAGTGAGGGCTCATTTTGTAATAGAATAGCCAATATGCTGACTCATTTTTCTTTGAGCACTAATCTTACCCGTTTCTGGTTTGGGGAGACCCCTGCTTTGATTCAGAATCTCTTTTTTGAGGAGTGTAATCCTGTACTTTGATTAATGATTGTCGTTCTTCTTTTGTTTAAAAAAATAAAAATGGGAGAAGTGAGGGAAGGGTGAGGATGCACTTACAAATTTTTGGGTCTGGGTTTTGTTTTTCCTCTTTATTTAGTGTGACTTTTGTCGAAGTTAAGCCCACACCAATTTTTCTGTCATTGTTGTCTTGTGGATGTTCTGATTTTGCAGACTATCCTTCACATATAAGAAGGCAGAAGTAAGGTGAAGATGTGGTGCATATCTTAAAGGTTTCTTTGGATGACTTGTATAATGGCAAACCAAAGAAATTCTCTCTCTCTCCGAATATTTTGTGTCTGAAATGCAAAGGATATGCCTCTATTTGTCACTCTGTTTACTTGTATTTAACTTCTATTTGTCACTCTGTTTACTTGTATTTAACTTTAGGCAGTGGATTACAGTGATGTGGTGCTCTTTACTGGTTTTTTTTTGTTCAATCTAATTGCTACTCACAACAGCTACATTGTATTAGTATTAGTTCTGTATGTGAATTCAAGCAGAATATGTTGGCATGGCTGCTGATCGTGGGTGCTACATTGATTAGAGTATAGTATGAATATTCTCTGCACTTCTTTGTTTGGTCTAAGGTAAGAACTTTTATCAATCAATGTGACATGTATGGATTCTTCAGATAGTCAATTAATATATATTTATATCCTCTTTTTTGTTTCTTCTATAATCTTATCTTTCTCCAATAAAGCTTCTCTATTTCTTATTCTCATCTATGTCAGTTTCAAGAACATTGTGAAAAATACCAGAAAGTTATTATTCACACAGAGCAATTGACAGGTTAAGGTTCATTCATCCAACTTCTCCATAATGTTAACTTCTAAATGCAAGCTGCTATAGAGTAATATGATTCATTTATTTACTTTTTGGAATAATTCTTAGTATTGTTGGAGTCATTACATAAATATTAATTGCAAGATTTGTATTGGGCTATGAGCTGTTTGTTTGGTGCTACTTGGTATTGAGAGTTATGTTAAATGACATAGAGCAATACTTGAGTGAAATGGTGAGAACAATAAAATAATCTCTATTGGTGATGATTGGTGTTCTATACCGGTACCTTAATTTCAAATTGCTTACTGTTTTCTTCTTCTTTGCTTAATTTCATTTTGTCTTTTATCTTATATTATGTGATGGTTTCTTATATTATGTGACGGTTACTAGCAATTTAATCATAATGAGTTGGTTTATTTGCAGTTTGAGGGACCCTTGGACTCTTGGATTTTGGATGTTCCGGTTTGAAGATGACTAAACAACCAAATTAGTTATGTTTGTTTCTGCAGTGCCTATCCATCGCCTATGATTGCTTTTCCGACGCCTTCTGACGACCAGTTGCCTTTGAAAAAACGCTTTTTTGACGAAAATTGGTATTTCCGACATCTTTCTGCCTTCGCAAAAAAAATTTTAATTTTAAGTTTATCTAATATATATATATATATATATATATATATATATATATATATATATATATATATATATATGCATAATCATCAATACCATATTATACCTGACTAAAATAATTATGAACTCTGGAAAACTTACTATTCTTTTGCTGAATTCGCCACCACAAAAGGTGTAACTCCAGCTGCCCATGCACTAAAACCCAAAAAAGAACAAAAAAAGAAATTCAAAATTCAATAATTCAGAAAGAATTTACAGTAGTTATATAATTTAAGAGTGAAAATATACCTATGGCTCCAACAACAATTTGCCACGTGATGGCAAGCGCGGTTGGATCCGCTACAACCGGAACATCATGAATTGGTGCAACCCTCCAAGCTTTTGTGCTTGGTTTTTTCATAGCTAGCTGCTGGTTCTGGTTGCAAGGTTTTATGGTAAAGCTTGCATGCTTTGAGATGTTAAGGCTTCTTCCTATGAGAGTGTTGTTGGAGGTGCTTGGAGTTGCCATTTGTGTGAAGGAAAAGTCTGAGGCTTCCATATTTGGTCGTCTGATGCGTTGAGAGAGAGGGTATCGGCTGAATTGAAAGTCACCACCGCTTCGTATTGGGCCACGTTGCATCTACGCACTCACCCGCTTATTAGGCAATGTGGATCACACATATATATTTGCGAATGCTTGTGCCTTTTTCCCTCATTTTTGCCCAAATAAAAAATTCCCTCCATGTCATTTCAATTTTGATAATTATAATCTTATAGTTTTATAATTTTAGCAATTAAGTCCCAATTAAGGGTAAGTATTCGTTTTTCTCCATAAGATGTTACACGGATTTATTACCGAGACTTGTTTTGAGTAAATTAAATACTTCAATTATATGATAGTAACGAGTTAAGGGCTTATGGTCAATTTTTTAAAAGTTTGTCCAATTTGCTGTTAAAACATGTCACCCACACAGTCACTTGTTGTGGATTAATTTTTGTAATTTTCTTTTTAGAACTTTAAAACTGTTAAAAAATGTCACATGTTTTGCACATAGTCTCCCTCTCTCAAAAAGAGTCTCTCCATCCATTTAATGCAAAAAAAAAATTATAACAAAAATTCCAAAATGTAATACTTGAGGTGTTGATATTTATAACAAGCTTCGTTGTCCTACAATGTCACGAGTTCCACAATGCTAAGATGGCAAGTACTTGAGTTTGTTTCCTGCAAAATCAGCAAGCAAGCATCTTTTGACATCGAGGGTGAAGCATCTATATTGTCACATGGGCGTAGGTCCCAGTGTTAGCTAGCTAGGAAATTATTGTAACTAGTTACCAATTTTAGGTAGCGTTTGGGAGTGCTTAAATTTTTTAAAAAGCAGCTTTAAAAAAAAGTTTTCAAAACTAAAGTGTTTGGTAAACATCAACAATCAGCTTTTTAAAAAAATTGCAGTCAACGACCCCTGTTTTTCCAAAGCAGGGAGAAGGCAGCTTTTAAAAGCTCCTTATAAAAAAATTTAGGCTTTTTATCACAAAACATCCTTAAATAGTTATTCTGTTAAAAAAACTGTTAAATCTAGGGATATAATCGTCAAATCGATCCAAAATTATAAAATATTTCTCTCCCCTCTTTCTTTTCTGTTTCCTTTCATTCTCTTTTCTCTCTCTCTCTCTCTCTTTCTTTTTTTCTTCTTTCTTCCTCTCCACGAGTTCAGTCTTCTCTCTCCTCTTTCTTTTTTTATTTCCTCCCCTTCTTTCTTTCTTTCTTCTTCTAATGGTGGACGAATTCCCAAATATAAGTTACATTAATTTTATTTTCGACTTTTACTTCTTAATTTTGATTCAGAAAATATAAGTGTGAACATAGGACAGTTGTCTTTGTAAATTCGTCACAAATTCCAGCTATGCTCACTTTCTTCATGCTTATAAGAGAATCTCTCTTTATCTAGGCAATTATGAAAGCAAGACAAAAGTCAAATTAATTAAAAAGAAGATAAATATCGAGGAAATACCAAAAAGTAATTTCACTTCTATTTTTCCTGAAAAAAGGTATTGTAATTTCTTAATGGTTTTTTTTTTTTAATTATATCGTAATGTTCCATGAATTCGTACTCGAATTTCAATTTGGTCTCGAACTGAGTTGCGAAGTACGGCCATGGGTGATCGGAGGGTTAGGAGGGGGAGATAGGAGGAGATGAGTTTTCAAATTGATGGTTTTAACTCTCAAATATACGGTCAAAATGACCGAATGTGACAGAAAAACTCAATTAACACAACTGAAAGAGTTTGATGACCAAATTAACTCCAAAATAAAAATCGAGGACTAAATTGACTCGGGTATAAGTTTAAGGACCATTACGGTTGAAAATCTTTCTTAGTACATGAGTTAGGAATGGTTGGGCCAAGTGCACAGTACAACCCACCTCTGTAAAGGAAAATTTGAAAGTTTGGGCAGAAGCGATTTAGCCTTCTTCTTTATTTTTTGGACTAAATTGAATTTTCGTGAATTAATTATCACTTTGACCGTTGATTTTAAATTTGGGCCCTTGATTTTTTTTTTTAAAAAAGTTAACTCAAGTTTAATAAGTAATATCTAATCAAACTCATGGTCCTCAGATTTCATCACATTAAAGACAATGCGTCACAATTCTGCAGGATCAACATTCAACATGACAGTTAGTCTCTGGATGTCCCCCATTTTTGCGATTTAACTGACATTTAATCAAATTCTCTCCCCTAAACAATGGTTTTGCAATGAAAATGTTGATTATGCTTTGCAGAAATCCTATAATTTTTTTCTCCTATAAGGTAACAAGTACAGATGTAGAAGATGTTGATTATGTACACCGCCGACAAAAAGTTAAGTTTGTGCACAGACAATGCTTCTAAGTCAAATTTCACTCCTCTTTCCAGCATCAATTGTAGTTCCAATCTAAAAGAAACAAAACTACTTCATGTTACTTAGTCCAGTCGCATGATGGATGAAATAAGAAAGCTAACAGAGTCTTACCTCCACTCTGGCACTTCTCTTTGTAAGTAGCATCTACGTAACATGGCTTCCGTTTTTCTCTTGTCTGGCATGGTTATAAGGAACCTTATTTAATGTTACTAAAAGAAATAGTAATGCCAATGTAAATAAAGCACCATATCTCTCACCTTGTGCTGTCAAGGGAAGGAGACACTGTTGTGGAAGTAGGTACTTCTCCGAGTCCAAAAGGAAGCCTCCAAGCCAGAGTATCTCAGGGACCCATAGAAATTTTGCATCATAGGCCATTTGCTTACATCACAAAAGAGTGGGTTAAAATTGGATTGTAGCTTTATTTACATTACACTATATGAGCAGTCTACAAAAGAATTGACTTATTCAGCAGTTCTCAATCCTCAATATTTGCAATCTTCCTAGGTAGTTCACATGTTATTTAAGTTTGTAAACTACAGATAACAAGTTCATAGAGTGATCTGGAAGCCTAACCATAGAACCAAACCGATATGTGGACAGGATGTCAAAACCGTACGGATCACAGTCTACCAAGCAATAGGTAGGGAGATGCAAAGTATCAACAAGAAGCCCCAAAAACCTGGCAAACATAAATGAAAAGTACGTAAAGTAAATAGGCAAAAGGGAAAAGAAAGTGCAAACAGATAAGGCAAGGCACTCTGTTACCTGTTGAGCAAATTTTAGAGTACACAACTCTAAGATAGACTTGTTGGAGACAAAACAAGTAAACAATTTACTTGTATTAGACTCACAAAATATTACAACAACCAACTCTCAAAGGAAAGACTAACTCTTACAAACACTCTTTCTCACTTCACTCACACTTCTCACAATGACTCCTTAGCTCTATAGCTCACTCTTCTAGTTGACACACACTTCACTTCTTGATTCATTACAAAGCATGGCTTGATGCCTATTTATAGTTGTGTGTTGCCGACTTTGCTCTCCATTCCACCGCCTTGTTGTATCTTCTAGACAATTCTCCATGCTTCCACTTGGCTGCCAACTTGCTTTGCTTTCCATAGTTTATGCATCTTTCTAGAATAGACTATATTATTCTAATACATCAACTAGTTACTAAGTCGGTGAAGCTTTCTCCAGTTTTCCAGATTTTTCTATAGTTATCTAGCTCAAATGTTGACTTCCTTTTCTAGGCTTTATTTTCTTGTTGTTTATAGTTGCTTCTAGAACCTTGTAGAGGTTGCTCCTCACAATGGGTTGAGCTGGGGTTGATACTTTAACACTCCCCCTCAACACCAGCTCACATCCTTTGCACCACATTGAGTTGATGACGAAATCTTTCCAACTTGCCAGTACTCAGACCTTTTGTGAACAAGTCCGCAACTTGATCATCTGTATTGATATGTCTCATCTCAATCTCTTCTTGCAGAACCTTTTCCCTGATAAAATGGTAGTGTATCTCCACATGTTTGGTTCTTGCATGAAAGACTGGATTTTCCGCCAATCGAACTGCTGATTGATTGTCACAGTATAACGGCACTGAATAATCTACCAATTGATGTAGATCATTCATCAGCTGTGTCAGCCACGTGATCTCTTGAGCTGCCATTGCTGCTGCCCTGTACTCAGCTTCTGTGGTTGACAAAGATACCGTCGGCTGTCTCTTACTGCACCAAGAAATTGTTCCTGAACCGAGCTTAAACACGTACCCGGTAGTTGATCGACGAGTATCATGATCTCCAGCATAGTCAGCGTCGCAATAACCAACCAGCTTGCAATCTTCACCTTTCTTGTATAACAGACCATAGTCAATTGTACTTTTCACATACCTCAGTATTCGTCGAACTGCGTCCAAATGAGACTTCTTTGGATTTTGCATGTATCGACTCATCACACCAACTGCATATGAAATGTCAGGTCGAGTCAATGTCAAGTAAATTAGACTACCCACCAATTGTCGATACATCGTTGCGTCTTCCAAGTCTTTGCCTTCATATGCGCACATCTTGACATTGGGCTCCATCGGCGTTGAGATTGGCTTGCATTCAAGCATCCCGAACTTTTGCAACAAATCTTTTGCATATTTCTGTTGACACAGAAATATCCCTTCTTGTGTGCGATCGACCTCTAGCCCAAGAAAGTGCTTGAGTTGTCCCAGTTCTTTCATCTGAAAACGAACTGACAAATTCTCCTTCGTCCGGTGAATTTCTTCCTCATCATCACCAGTGATGATTAGATCATCCACGTATACCAGCACAATAGCTAATTTTCCTCCATTGGCTTTGACGAATAAACTGGAATCTGCATGTGTCACTGAATAACCACTTCGGGAGAGAAACTCAGCAATCTTACCGTACCATGCTCTTGGTGCTTGCTTCAATCCGTAAAGTGTCTTTTTCAGCTTGCACACATACTCAGGATGGACTTCGTTCTCAAAGCCCATTGGTTGAGTCATGTAGATTTCCCGATCTAACTCCCCATGCAAAAACGCATTCTTCACATCCATCTGGTACAAGTTCCAATCTTTGTTGGCCGCAAGTGCAAGTAGGACTCGTACGGTTATAAGTTTTGCCACTGGACTAAACATTTCATCATAATCTAATCCGTACTGCTGAGAGAAACCTCGAGCCACTAACCGAGCCTTGTACCTCTCTACCGATCCATCAGGACGACGCTTGATCTTGTACACCCATTTGCAGGATATGGGTTTCACATCCCTTGGCTTTGGTACCAAATCCCAAGTTTGATTTTGCTCAAGCGCAGTGATTTCTTCTCCCATAGCTTTAACCCATTCGAAACTCTGTGATGCTTCTTCAAATGTTTCAGGTTCAACTATGTCTTCTGCTATGGCTGCGTTGGCGTATTTGGGATTTTGCTTCCGTACTCTTGTTGACCTTCTGGGTTGTGATTGTGGAGTTGGTATTTCCACTTCACTAGGTCTAACTTCTTCTAGTGTTTGTTGATGTACACCAGTTTGCCAAGGATTCTGAGTAACTTCTTGCTCGTCATCGTCACCGTCAAGCAAATCTTCATGCTCATTTGAACTCGGTCGGATTGGAACAATTTGCTCCCCCAACTTCTGTTGCAGCTTATCTTCAATTTCTCTTGAGTCTGGTAACACCTCCTTTTATGGGGACCACCAAGATGATGCTTCATCGAACACTACATCTCGTGATGTGTAGCACCTTCCATTTGTAGGGTCACAACACTTCCACCCATTTCTCTGGCTGTCGTATCCCACAAAGATACATCTGATTGCCTTTTTGTCAAACTTGCTACGTAGATGACTTGGAACAAATACGTAGCACACACAGCCAAATACTCGAAAGTAACTGACTGTAGGTTTCATATCCCACAGTTTCTCGAAGGGTGAAACAAATTCTAACCTTGGTTGAGGAAGTTTATTGATCACATGAGCTGCAGTTCTCATGGCTTCAGCCCAAAACCTTCCAGGTACATTCTTGGCATGTAGCATGCTTCGACATATTTCTGCAAGATGCCGGTTCTTTCTCTTTGCTACTCCATTCTGTTGTGGCGTGTTGGCACATGTGAATTGATGACATATGCGAGACTCTCGTAGATATTGGCAGAATTCATTCGAGGTATATTCTCCTCCATTATCTGTGCGTAGACAGATAATCTTCTTCCCCACTTCTCCTTCAACTATCTCTCTAAACTCTTTAAACTTTGAAAATGTGTCGGATTTTTCTTTCATAAAGAAAACCCACACATACCTGGAGAAGTCATCAATGAACGTCACCATGTATCGCATCCCGCTAATCGATGGTTGCTTGACAGGCCCGAACACATCAGAATGGATTAACTCTAATGGTGCTTTTGCTTTGAACTTGGACTCCTCATATGGTAGTTGATGCGCTTTACCATATTGGCATCCTGCACAGACCGTATCTGTTCTCACATCAAGCTGAGGTAGACCCTTGATCATTGACTTCTTCATCATCACGCTTAGCTTGTGATAGCTAACGTGGCCTAATCTCATGTGCCATAAATCTGCTGTCTCATTCTTTCTTGTCTTGTCTACATATGCAGACTCTGCTGACATTACGTAGACTGACTCCAGTCGTCGTCCCTCCATTGTCGGCATCCCTGAGATCTTGAGGTCTCGATACACCTTCACATCTCTTGGACTGAATAGGACATAGTGGCCTGATGATGTCAGTTGTGCTACTGAAAGCAGATTCTTCTTCATGCCTGGAACATGGTAGACATCTTGAAGCGGCACTTGGTTAGCATTGTATCGTGGTGCTACTACTGTCTTACCGATGTGGGTTATCGGTAACCTTGAGTTGTTGGCAGTCACCACCACACGATTGCCCTTGTACTCAGTCAGGTTCTGCAGCTTCTCCTTATCACCTGTCATGTGATTTGAGCAGCCTGAGTCGATAATCCAATCATTCTTGTAGTCAATCCTTTTAGGTGACGTCACAGTGAGAGCTATCTCCTCTTCCTCTATAGCAAGAGATGCTTCCGCGTCCCAATCATCCTCACTTTTCTCCTTTGAGTAAGAAGTAGCAGTATTACTCTCAGCGGGCCTTTTGTTGGACCAACAACCTTTCGCCATGTGGCCCTTCTTTCCGCAGTTGTAGCATTTACCTTCAAATCTTTTATTATTCTTGGATTGACCACGGTTGCCGTGAAACTTTGAAGCTCCCCCTGGTCGAGAACTTCCTTCTCCTTGATGACCTTTCGCCTTGTCATCATCTCTTTTAGATCCACTACCAAAGTGTTGCTTGAAGTTGCCTTTACTTTTGTTGGTGTAGAGCGCTTCCTCCTCACCTTTTAACGAGATCCCTCCCATTTGCTTAGCCATAGCTTCTTGATCGGCAAGCAAATTTTCAAACTCAACAAGTGATGGTTGAGTAGGCCACCCTTGTACAGCAGCAACGAAGCCTCGGTATTCGGGTCTCAGACCATGGATAATTATCCTTTTTATCCTAGACTCCACAATAGCAGCAGTAGGATCTAAATCAGAAATTTCATGGCATATGGACTTTACCTTGTGGAAGTACTGAGCAATCGTCATGTCGCGTTGTGCAACGGATAGCAGCTCGTTCTCAAGAAGCTGTAGTCTTGTGTCATTCCTTTTTGAAAAGAGTGTTGCAAAGGTGTCCCATGCTTCCTTTGGTGTTTTGGCTTTCATTATGTGCTCCAACATTTCTTCTTCAATTGTTGTCTTCAGGGCAAACATGGCTTTACCTGCTTTGATCTTCCACTTACGCAAAGCGTCGCTACTGTCTTCTCGTGGTTGTGCAACATCATTGCCCCCGACAACATCCCAAAGATCTTGACCTTGCAGATAAGACTCCATGCATGTCGCCCACGTGTTGTAATTTTTGTTGTTGAGCTTCGTGATTCCTCCAACTACGTGAAGATCACCCATCGTGTCGGCAGAATTCCGGCAATACCGAACAAGCTTGAACTAAATATGCAAACTTGTAGAGACAAACTCTTCACGACTCAAAGAAACTCCCGCAGAATCAGTCACTGACCGTCCCGCTCTGATACCAATTGTTGAGCAAATTTTAGAGTACACAACTCTAAGATAGACTTGTTGGAGACAAAACAAGTAAACAATTTACTTGTATTAGACTCACAAAATATTACAACAACCAACTCTCAAAGGAAAGACTAACTCTTACAAACACTCTTTCTCACTTCACTCACACTTCTCACAATGACTCCTTAGCTCTATAGCTCACTCTTCTAGTTGACACACACTTCACTTCTTGATTCATTACAAAGCATGGCTTGATGCCTATTTATAGTTGTGTGTTGCCGACTTTGCTCTCCATTCCACCGCCTTGTTGTATCTTCTAGACAATTCTCCATGCTTCCACTTGGCTGCCAACTTGCTTTGCTTTCCATAGTTTATGCATCTTTCTAGAATAGACTATATTATTCTAATACATCAACTAGTTACTAAGTCGGTGAAGCTTTCTCCAGTTTTCCAGATTTTTCTATAGTTATCTGGCTCAAATGTTGACTTCCTTTTTCTAGGCTTTATTTTCTTGTTGTTTATTGTTGCTTCTAGAACCTTGTAGAGGTTGCTCCTCACAATGGGTTGAGCTGGGGTTGATACTTTAACATTACCTTCTTGTGGAAATATCAGGATATCCACGTCCCTGTGAAGAAAACGAAAATAGCACACCAACAAAAAAGTTTAATAAAAGCTGTTTCAAGGATCAATGAGAGTTATTTGGCCAAAAACAAGGGTGTATGCTTACAGTGATAATGATGCAGTGGTTTGTGTTGCAGAACTGGTCATTTGCCAATCGTTGAAAAACTATACAGAATACGAATAATGGTTTGTTCATAGAAACACACATCAAAATCAAATGATATCCAGCTAAAGCACCAGGGTTGCTAACAGAAAGAGTAATTACCTGATTCTTTCTCCACAACAAGTATGTATTTCGCTACACTAACAATATCTGCAGGTTAGAATTAATGATTTGAGCATGTTTTTCGACTTCAAATGACACTTACGGTTGATTATGTAATTACCAATGAACTTGTAAAGTTTACATTATCGAATTATTTTAATATTTTAATATTTTAATTATTCTCTCTTAGTTAATCATCTGAATACCTTTGACCTCTTCAACATGAATGGGAACAGGAAAGGCCTGTATGCGAACCAGATGCAGATGTTTAAGTTCAGACACAATAAAAATACGATTATGCAGAAGATGTCATCAAATCATTGTTTTTTAAAATTTTAAAAAAACATGTTCCATTCTTACAGTGTTTGGCCTATTTATGCAATCAAACATGTTTCCAGCTTCTGAGAACCTTAACCAGCCCATTACCAACCTATAATGAGATAAAAACATTAATTATCAGTATGAGTTGACAATACTTAAACCATGATCATTGTGATATCAACTCAACGAAAAAGTACCATAAACCTTTAAACAATTTTACCAACATTGTAAGGAAAGTTGAACCATACTGAACTAACAGGTGCAACCCCCAAGAATAACAATGTATTCAACAGACCAAGAATACACAAATGTAAATGTAGATGATGATTGGCATAAGTTATTTTTATGAAAAATCAAGCAGCAATGTACGCCATTATCTTCTTGTCTTCGAAAATCAAGCGAAATTTTCATGCGTACCCTTTTCCTACAGACACCTGCCAAAAGGAGGCAGCATGAAGTAAATACCCCAAATGCTGTATGCAGCCTTATAAAATTAGAAGCTCATGTGGCAATTTCAAGAGTCTACTACTACTACTACAACTACTATTACTAATCATACACAACACATTGGAGCACATTACTATATATAAATAGCTATAAATTTGATAAGGCCGATATAAGAGTACCCACCACGTTCAGATTGTGGCGACTACACTGCATAAGGATGCATATGTCATTGATCGCACGGTCTACAATTGACTGATCTGCATTGTAAATTAAGCAGAGTATATTACTAATTACTTGGAGAGGAGAGACCATGGACATAATGCATCAAGAATTTCCAATTAGAAAATATCACATCTAAACAAATATACCATATGTTCTCATGTTATCTTACCACAAATCAGTAGGCCTCAATTTCTATGCCCATGATAATTTGAAAAATACAACGCATTTTTACAAGGTTTAATTAATGTAAAAAGAAGAATAACATTTATCATAATCCAAGTTCAAGGTCTTATAACAAACTATATCGTACAGCCCATATACTAAGGATTTATTCTTTGACATTGGAAATGAAAAATAACTCAGATTCACCTGAAAATACAGAAGGGTGCATGTAATAGATATCTCTCTTAGACCCATGTCTGTTTTCTTGCAGAAGTTGCTGAACAATTACTAGAACCCTAAGCAAAACATCTGAAACAGATTCGTGGAACCGGGTAATCAGTAATGCATACATTACATAAATCTCTTGTACATTTATGATAGAGTTCAATTGTCTGTTATGTCCTTAGGCTGCCAATCAAAAATGGAAGACGAACACTTATTTCAGCTCATTCTGAAAAAGTAGTCTGTGTATTGTTAAAAAACGAAAAACAAAATCTACCCAATCTATGTTAAATACCCTTGTTCTGAAAAAGTAGTCTGCACTACATGAAAAGTTAAATACCATACCAAGCACAATATAACCTACCCAATCTACGCAAATGGCTTTCCCTTCGAAGTGTGAGGGTCTCCTTCAAAATTGGCAAATCAGAGCCGCAATAGCTGCGCATAACAATGTACCAGTTTGGATAACTAATTAGTAATTACTACCCAATCTACGAAATTATTATTAATTTTCCCGGAATATCGCACCCAAAGAAAAAAAGGAATACTGAACATATTAAGAACTCTGTGGTGCTTGTTTGGTTGCTGAGAAAACCCAGGAAAATCTGAACGATCAACTAAAATCGAGAAAGTAAGCTTAGCATTTAACCAATTCGAATCGGGCTTCGTGCAGTAATTTCTGAAGCGATCGATGAGAATCTCCGGAGACCGTCCATTGCTGAGATCTTCAACTATAGCTCGAGTAAATTCTGCGCATTGACTTATTCGGCAGTTCTCAATCCTCAATATTTGCAATCTTCCTAGGTAGTTCACATGTTATTTAAGTTTGTAAACTACAGATAACAAGTTCATAGAGTGATCTGGAAGCCTAACCATAGAACCAAACCGATATGTGGACAGGATGTCAAAACCATACGGATCACAGTCTACCAAGCAATAGGTAGGGAGATGCAAAGTATCAACAAGAAGCCCCAAAAACCTGGCAAACATAAATGAAAAGTATGTAAAGTATATAGACAAAAGGGAAAAGAAAGTGCAAACAGATAAGGCAAGGCACTCAGTTACCTTCTTGTGGAAATATCAGGATATCCACGTCCCTGTGAAGAAAACAAAAAAGTTTAATAAAAGCTGTTTCAAGGATCAATGAGAGTTATTTGGCCAAAAACAAGGGTGTATGCTTACAGTGATAACTATGCAGTGGTTTGTGTTGCAGAACTGGTCATTTGCCAATCGTTGAAAAACCATACAGAATTCAAATAATGGTTTGTTCCTAGAAACACACATCAAAATCAAATGATATCCAGCTAAAGCACCAGGGTTGCTAACAAAAAGAGTAATTACCTGATTCCTTCTCCACAACAAGTATGTATTTCGCTACACTAACAATATCTGCAGGTTAGAATTAATGATTTGAGCATGTTTTTCGACTTCAAATGACACTTAGGGTTGATTATGTAATTACCAATGAACTTGTAAAGTTTACATTATCGAATTTGAATATCCATTTTAAACATGAATATTTTAATATTTTAATTATTCTCTCTTAGTTAATCATCTGAATACCTTTGACCTCTTCAACATGAATGGGAACAGGAAAGGCCTGTATGTGAACCAGATGCAGATGTTTAAGTTCAGACACAATAAAAATACGATTATGCAGAAGATGTCACCAAAGCATTGTTTTAAAAATTTTAAAAAAACATGTTCCATTCTTACAGTATTTGGCCTATTTATGCAATCAAACATGTTTCCAGCTTCTGAGAACCTTAACCAGCCCATTACCAACCTATAATGAGATAAAAACATTAATTATCAGTATGAGTTGACAATACTTAAACCATGATCATTGTGATATCAACTCAACGAAAAAGTACCATAAACCTTTAAACAATTTTACCAACATTGTAAGGAAAGTTGAACCATACTGAACTAACAGGTGCAACCCCCAAGAATAACAATGTATTCAACAGACCAAGTGTTTGTGCAAATAATCTCACGGGAGAATATTCGTTCTAGATCCTTCAACCTTCGACCTTCCTTCTCTCTCCTTCTCGATTCCTGTAAAAAGATTGGAGTAAATAGACCACACCCGGGGGGTGTTGGCCAAAGGCCCTCCGATGCCTAAGTTACTTCGAGTGTTTGTAGGAAACAATAGCTAAGCAAAGGGTACGGAGTTTGTATGGTGTAAACCAAGCGGCCGGAGCCGTGTGTGGTGGCCGAAGCCGTGTGGAGAAAATATGGAGAGTGGAGAGTGGAGAGGGAGAGAGAGAGAGCTTCGGTATTTTCTCAGGTTTTGGAGCTAGGTTTTGAAGTAGGGTTTCTGAAGTACCTTGAATGATGACTGAAGTCATCTATTTATAGGAGCCTCGGGGCTAGGGTTTCGTAGAGATTGAGTCGGACTTTGATAATATCTGAATTATCTCGTTAATTATAAGATAATATCCTATAATTAGGATATTATCCCTTGATAAGATAATACCCGAATTATTGATATTATCTCATTAATTATAAGATAATATCCCTTTATTATGATAATATCCCAATTAATGATATTATCTTTATTAATTACGAGATAATACAATATAATTAAGATATTATCCAGATTAATTAATTATCCAAATA
>BJCG01000659.1:32500-35000 GCA_005406145.1 Prunus yedoensis | reverse complement strand
CACAATGGCTAACCGAGAATGCGGCTGCACCGAGTGGAGCCAAGCCCGCACCGCTAGGCATGACAAGAATACCATGAAATCTAGGCAACTAGGCAACCGATATGTTGTGGGTTCGTAACTCGTAGGAGTGTCACTTTCAACGTGCTCGGTATTGGGCTGAGTTTCTAAAAACAACCTTGCACACCGAGGTTAAACTTTACCGGCTCCACTCCAACTCGCCACTCGCCCACAAATCCAAGGCAACCGAGGTTTTTCATTGCTACTCTTAAGATTGTCATCCTCGACTTGCTCGTCATTGGGCTCCGCACCGTGCACACACAAGCAATGCTAACAATCCCAACATAACTCAACCGCACACTCAGAGGATTGGATACTTCTTCCAAAGCCAACCTACCACCCCCACACGTGTTTGAGTGGGCAACAATTCGCTAGCTTCTTCAGCAGCTCCGAAAGCCATCCTCGACATACCCGTGCATTAGAAGGTTTGGTGGCCGTACTCCCAACACAAAAGCATACCGAGGACAACCCCAAGCAAAAGCTCACCCAAAAGCCCGCGCATCGTCACCATGTGTTCGTGTGGTGCCAACAATTGGCTAGCTTCTTCATCAACCCCGCCGAAAGCCATCCCGACATACCCGTGCATTGAGAAGGTTTGGTGGCCGTACTCCCAACACAAAAGCAAACCGAGACAACCCCAAGCAAAAGTTCACTTGAAGCCAACCCATCATCCCCCACACCAGTGGGTGAACATTGTGCTTCCCGGGGTAGGCATAGACATTCCCGCATGCAAAAATTGTCTATGGCAACCCCCGGAAGGACACACATTCACAACACTCCCGACCAGTGTAATGTGGCGGTGATTGGATAGTTACGGATTGAGCACTTGCCAAGGATCAAAATTTGTCATTTAGAAGAAACATTTTCAAAAGTTTTTAAAATCTTGTGGGTTTGCAACTCATAAGAGCATCACTTTCAACGTGCTCGGTATTGGATTGAGTTTCTAAAACAACACGTGCACACCGAGGTTAAACTTTACCGGCTCCACTCCGACTCGCCACACTACTCGCCCACAAGATCCGAAGGCAACAAAACATTTGTTTTCCATTTTGATGAAAATTTTAGTTTTTAAATCGTGTTGGTTTGAAATTGTTTTGAAAAGGTTCTTTAAATCTAGTGGGTTTGCAACTCATAAGAGCATCACTTTCAACGTGCTCGGTATTGGATTGAGTTTCTAAAAACAACCGTGCACACCGAGGTTAAACTTTACAAACCGGCTCCACTCCGACTCTCGCGCTCACCCACAAATCCGAAGGCAACAAAACATTTGTTTTTAATTTTGATGAAATTTTTTGAAAACATTGGCTTGGCAAAACCACAATCCGCGACTACCACCCACCGCCACCCCCACACGGGTGGTTTTGTTGTTGCGAAATGAGGTTGTGGTTCGACATACCCGCGCATTTGAGAAGGAGTTCCAAGCACTCCGTGCTCCCCCATGCCAAAAAAAAAGCCTAGACAAAACCCCATTTCGCAACTTCCACGCCTTTTTTTTTTTTTTCCCCCTCACCCATGCGGCGGCGTGGTGGCGGCGGCCGGATTCCGGCCACCACCGCCATGGGTGGCAAGCCCCCCGACCCCGACACCAAACCCATAATACCGAGGCAACATATCGAGGCAACATGACATGGTGGTGGGTGGGGAAGGGGCTGCAGTTAGGAGGGCAATGGGCTGCCATGCATATGCAGGCAACACACACCCCCCTATATAGCATTTTATGCATTTAGCCCTTTGACGGAGAGAGACATCACCTATGCGCGAGGATCATAATGGGCTCTAAATAATTCAATTTAAGGTATTTGGACGTGATTTTTTTGCAGGGATACTAAGAAAAATGCAATCTATGATGGGAAAAAGTTTTCATAAATTTTTTGAAGTCGGGAAGTTTTTTTTATTAGTTTTAGAAGTCGTAAAATTGAAAAATCATTAAAAAAAATCTGGGGGAATTTTTTAGTTCCGTAAGTTGGAGAAGGTCCTAAAATCATAGACTACTTATGGGGAGCTTATGTGCGAGGAAATTTCAATAAAAAGGGTTTGACAAGGTTTGAAAAAATCTGTCGACATTTGAAAAAACCCCAGCCCAGGCTGCCGGCATGCTGCGCGCATGCTGCGCGCAGGCTGCGCGCAGGCCACGGCAGGACATGTTTCGCTAGCCTCGCTGTCGACAGAACCAGCACGCTGCGCGCACATTGCGCGCCCAACTGCCAGCATCCTTCGCGCATCCTGCCTGCATGCTGCGCACACGCCACTGCACGACAAGGTTCGCTAGCCTCACTGTCGACAGAATCACGCGCCTCCGCGCAAGCTGCGCACACGCTGCCAGCATTCTGCGCACACCCTGCCTGCATGATGCCGCACGCTGCGCACAGGCTGCCGGCATGCTGCGCGCAGCCCATGGCAGGACAAGTTCCGAAAATCTGTCGACATTTTCAGCAGCGCGCAC
>BJCG01000659.1:20000-22500 GCA_005406145.1 Prunus yedoensis | reverse complement strand
AAAAGCCCGCGCATCGTCACCATGTGTTCGTGTGGCCAACAATTGGCTAGCTTCTTCATCAACCCCGCCGAAAGCCATCCTCGACATACCCGTGCATTGAGAAGGTTTGGTGGCCGTACTCCCAACACAAAAGCAAACCGAGGACAACCCCAAGCAAAAGTTCACTTGAAGCCAACCCATCATCCCCCACACCAGTGGGTGAACATTGTGCTTCCCGGGGTAGGCATAGACATTCCCTCGCATGCAAAAGATTGTCTATGGCAACCCCCGGAAGGACACCATTCACACACTCCCGACCAGTGTAATGTGGCGGTGATTGGATAGTTACGGATTGAGCACTTGCCAAGGATCAAAATTTGTCATTTAGAAGAAACATTTTCAAAAAGTTTTTAAAATCTTGTGGGTTTGCAACTCATAAGAGCATCACTTTCAACGTGCTCGGTATTGGATTGAGTTTCTAAAAACAACCGTGCACACCGAGTTTTAACCTTTTTACCGGCTCCACTCCGACTCGCCACTCGCCCACAAGATCCGACGGCAACAAAACATTTGTTTTCCATTTTGATGAAAATTTTAGTTTTTAAATCGTGTGGGTTTGAAATTGTTTGAAAAGGTTCTTTAAATCTAGGGGTTTGCAACTCATAAGAGCATCACTTTCAACGTGCTCGGTATTGGATTGAGTTTCTAAAACAACCGTGCACACCGAGGTTAAACTTACCGGCTCCACTCCGACTCGCTGCTCACCCACAAATCCGAAGGCAACAAACATTTGTTTTTAATTTTGATGAAATTTTTTGAAAACATTGGCTTGGCAAACCACAATCCGCGACTATCCACCCACCGCCACCCCACACGGGTGGTTGTTGTGCGAAATGAGTGTTGTGGTCGACATACCCGCGCATTTTGAGAAGGAGTTCCAAGCACTCCGTGCTCCCCCATGCCAAAAAAAAGGCCTAGACAACCCATTTCGCAACTTCCACGCCTTTTTTTTTTTTCCCCCTCACCCATGGCGGCGGCGTGGTGGCGGCGGCCGGATTCCGGCCACCACCGCCATGGGTGGCAGCCCCCGACCCCGACACCAAACCCATAATACCGAGGCAACATATCGAGGCAACATGACATGGGTGTGGCGTGGGGGAAGGGGGCTGCAGTTAGGAGGCATGGGCTGCCATGCATATGCAGGCAACACACACCCCCCTATATAGCATTTTATGCATTTAGCCCTTTGACAGGAAGAGACATCACCTATGCGCGAGGAGTCATAATGGGCTCTAAATAATTCAATTTAAGGTATTTGGACGTGATTTTTTGCAGGGATACTAAGAAAATGCAATCTATGATGGGAAAAAGTTTCATAAATTTTTGAAGTCGGGAAGTATTTTTTATTATTTTTAGAAGTCGTAAAATTGAAAAAATCATTAAAAAAAATCTGGGAGGAATTTTTTAGTTCCGTAAGTTGGAGAAGGTCCTAAAAATCATAGACTACTTATGGGGAGCTTATTGTGCGAGGAAATTTCAATAAAAAAAGGGGTTTGACAAGGTTTGAAAAAATCTGTCGACATTTGAAAAAAACCCCAGCCCAGGCTGCCGGCATGCTGCGCGCATGCTGCGCGCAGGCTGCGCGCAGGCCACGGCAGGACATGTTTCGCTAGCCTCGCTGTCGACAGAACCAGCACGCTGCGCGCACATTGCGCGCACACTGCCAGCATCCTTCGCGCATCCTGCCTGCATGCTGCGCACACGCCACTGCACGACAAGGTTCGCTAGCCTCACTGTCGACAGAATCAGCGCGCTCCGCGCAAGCTGCGCACACGCTGCCAGCATTCTGCGCACACCCTGCCTGCATGATGCGCGCACGCTGCGCACAGGCTGCCGGCATGCTGCGCGCAGCCCATGGCAGGACAAGTTCCGAAAAATTCTGTCGACATTTTCAGCAGCGCGCACGCGAGGCAAGGCTGCCGACATGCTGTGCACAGGCTGTCGGCATGCTGCGCAAAGCCTGCCGGAATGCTGCGCGAAGGCCACGGCAGGACATGTTTCGCAAGCCTCGCTGTCGACAGAACCAGCACGCTGCCAGCATCCTTCGCGCACACACTGCCTGCCATGCTGTGCACAGGCTGCCGGCATGCTGCGCGCACACTGCGCACAGGCTGCCTGCATGCTGCGCAGCCCATGGCAGGACAAGTGTCGAAAATTTCTGTCGACATTTTTTTCACCGTTGGCTTCCGGAAGCGTCACTAAGTCGGAATGCGTTGAATGGGAGCAAAGGCAAGGCCACGGCATGCCAAGGCGAAGGCAACGCATGGCTTGAATGGCTCGGTCTAGGCCACATCATGGTGACGGCATGCCAAGGCAAGGCAAGGAAAGGCATCCTTAGCCTCCCATGGCCTCACTTTCTCGGAATGCCTTGAACGATGAGCAATGCCAAGGCAAGGCAACGCATGGCTCGAATGGCTTGGTCTAGGCCACAACTTGGGCATGGCATGCCAATGCAAGGCAA
>BJCG01000659.1:7500-10000 GCA_005406145.1 Prunus yedoensis | reverse complement strand
GCCCACAAGATCCGAAGGCAACAAAACATTTGTTTTCCATTTTGATGAAAATTTTAGTTTTTAAATCGTGTTGGTTTGAAATTGTTTTGAAAAGGTTCTTTAAATCTAGTGGGTTTTGCAACTCATAAGAGCATCACTTTCAACGTGCTCGGTATTGGATTGAGTTTCTAAAAACAACCGTGCACACCGAGGTTAAACTTTACCGGCTCCACTCCCGACTCGCTGCTACCCACAAATCCGAAGGCAACAAAACATTTGTTTTTAAATTTTGATGAAATTTTTTGAAAACATTGGCTTGGCAAACCACAATCCGCGACTATCCACCCACCGCCACCCCACAAGGGTGGTTGTTTGTTGCGAAATGAGGTTGTGGTCGACATACCCGCGCATTTGAGAAGGAGTTCCAAGCACTCCGTGCTCCCCCATGCCAAAAAAAAAAAAGCCTAGACAACCCCATTTCGCAACTTCCACGCCTTTTTTTTTTTTTCCCCCTCACCCATGGCGGCGGCGTGGTGGCGGCGGCCGGATTCCGGCCACCACCGCCATGGGTGGCAGCCCCCGACCCCGACACCAAACCCATAATACCGAGGCAACATATCGAGGCAACATGACATGGGTGTGGCGTGGGGGAAGGGGGCTGCAGTTAGGAGGGCATGGGCTGCCATGCATATGCAGGCAACACACACCCCCCTATATAGCATTTTATGCATTTAGCCCTTTGACAGGAAGAGACATCACCTATGCGCGAGGAGTCATAATGGGCTCTAAATAATTCAATTTAAGGTATTTGGACGTGATTTTTTGCAGGGATACTAAGAAAAATGCAATCTATGATGGGAAAAAGTTTCATAAATTTTTGAAGTCGGGAAGTATTTTTTATTATTTTTAGAAGTCGTAAAATTGAAAAAATCATTAAAAAAAATCTGGGAGGAATTTTTTAGTTCCGTAAGTTGGAGAAGGTCCTAAAAATCATAGACTACTTATGGGGAGCTTATTGTGCGAGGAAATTTCAATAAAAAAGGGGTTTGACAAGGTTTGAAAAAATCTGTCGACATTTGAAAAAACCCCAGCCCAGGCTGCCGGCATGCTGCGCGCATGCTGCGCGCAGGCTGCGCGCAGGCCACGGCAGGACATGTTTCGCTAGCCTCGCTGTCGACAGAACCAGCACGCTGCGCGCACATTGCGCGCACACTGCCAGCATCCTTCGCGCATCCTGCCTGCATGCTGCGCACACGCCACTGCACGACAAGGTTCGCTAGCCTCACTGTCGACAGAATCAGCGCGCTCCGCGCAAGCTGCGCACACGCTGCCAGCATTCTGCGCACACCCTGCCTGCATGATGCGCGCACGCTGCGCACAGGCTGCCGGCATGCTGCGCGCAGCCCATGGCAGGACAAGTTCCGAAAAATTCTGTCGACATTTTCAGCAGCGCGCACGCGAGGCAAGGCTGCCGACATGCTGTGCACAGGCTGTCGGCATGCTGCGCAAAGCTGCCGGAATGCTGCGCGAAGGCCACGGCAGGACATGTTTCGCAAGCCTCGCTGTCGACAGAACCAGCACGCTGCCAGCATCCTTCGCGCACAACACTGCCTGCATGCTGTGCACAGGCTGCCGGCATGCTGCGCGCACACTGCGCACAGGCTGCCCTGCATGCTGCGCAGCCCATGGCAGGACAAGTGTCGAAAATTTCTGTCGACATTTTTTTTTCACCGTTGGCTTCCGGAAGCGTCACTAAGTCGGAATGCGTTGAATGGGAGCAAAGGCAAGGCCACGGCATGCCAAGGCGAAGGCAACGCATGGCTTGAATGGCTCGGTCTAGGCCACATCATGGTGACGGCATGCCAAGGCAAGGCAAGGAAAGGCATCCTTAGCCTCCATGGCCTCACTTTCTCGGAATGCCTTGAACGATGAGCAATGCCAAGGCAAGGCAACGCATGGCTCGAATGGCTTGGTCTAGGCCACAACTTGGGCATGGCATGCCAATGCAAGGCAAGGCAAGCCACACCATCCGAAGCCTCCAATAACCTCACTTTCTTGGAATGCCTTGAATGGGCACGCATGTGAAGGCAAGGCAAGGTCCTAAAAATCATTTTGTAAGTTGGAGAAGGCCCTAAAAATCATAGACTTAATTATAGGGAGCTTATTGTGCGGGGAAATTTGAACAAAAATGGGTTTGACAAGGTTTGAAAACTTCGGTCGACATTTTCAGCATGCTGCGCGCACGCTGCCGACATGCCAAGGCATGACAAGGTTTCGAAAAATTCTGCCGACAGATTGAGCTCTGCGCGCACGCTGCCGAATGCTGCCAGCATCCTTCGCGCATCCTGCCTGCATGCTGCGCACACGCCACTGCACGACAAGGTTCGCTAGCCTCACTGTCGACAGAATCAGCGCGCTCCGCGCAAGCTGCGCACACGCTGCCAGCATTCTGCGCACACCCTGCCTGCATGATGCGCACAGGCTGCCGGCATGCTGCGCGCAGCCCATGGCAGGACAAGTT
>BJCG01000658.1:0-25304 GCA_005406145.1 Prunus yedoensis | reverse complement strand
ACCCAAGGTAGCTACATTCCAAATTCGGACCAACCTTCTTAAGTCCTTAGAAAAGAAGGTCCTGCCCCGTACTTCAAATATTGCTAGCTTGGTGAGACACCTTGCTCCAGAATGGGGCTGCTGCTCCACTGATTTTTTTTTATGAAAAGTTCCAAGGTTTCTACCTCTAATATAGACTTAGGAAAGGAAACCGACTTAATCATTGGACTTCTTCCTTCCTAGGTTTAGGCCCAAAAAGTAATTTCTAATATTCAAAAAACAAAAATGTAGAAAAAAAGATATTCAATGAATCTTTTTTTCGTTTTGGTTGGATATATAATTTCAATCATAAGGTTGTACTTATCATTTTTATCTAATCTAATTTAAATTGTTGTACTTATCAGACTTTACTCGTTACAAAAATAAAAACACAAAATTGGAAAGCTTTTTCTTTCGTATAAGATGAAACAAAAAGAAACCATGAGAATCTTTGCGGAAGAAAATTGAGATATGAACCCTAATCCTAATCTCTTGTGACATTTTAAGATTTAGAAGACTCACTAAATGAAATTCATGATGATACATATCATAATCTTGTGCATTTCGTTTATCTCCTCCATGCTTCCTCATGTGGCACCTGAGCATCTTTTCAGAAATGGAGATTCTTCGTTGAACATGTCAAGATCTTCTCATACAATATGCCATCATTTTCTCTCATTTGTGGTCCTCCGCACTTGATTGAGAAGTTTGTATCTTTACAATTCAATGTAATAGTATCTTTGGGATT
The DNA here is from genome assembly GCA_005406145.1 of Prunus yedoensis. Taxonomy (NCBI): domain Eukaryota; kingdom Viridiplantae; phylum Streptophyta; class Magnoliopsida; order Rosales; family Rosaceae; genus Prunus; species Prunus yedoensis. The sequence goes on along the minus strand of BJCG01000658.1, from coordinate 24,538 downwards.
CAAGCTTATATATCTGCGGAACGTACAGTATCTGTAAACGCTCGTTGATATTCTCCAAAATCAGTAGGGATGCTACCATGATTAATGCATTCCTTAGAACTCTGTTACACACCAAAACAAACAAAAAAATTAGTGGACAATTAAATGGAGTAAGATTTTCAATTTGAAAAGGAAAACGAAGTTTGATCATAGTGCGTGAATGAATGAGGTGTTAACTTACAAATCAGTAAGTTCTTCAAATTTCTTATGAAATCAAGAGACGAGTTTCAACATAATATATATCACTGATTCGCCTTCATTATCATACACAAACATAAATGAATGCCCAGTAAATGGAGGAGAGAGAGAGAGAGAGAGTTTAAAATGTATTAAGCATTTGCCCTTACAGAGATTCCAATTAAGTCAGTTGAGAAAGACTGGTTGGTATTGGGCCTTCAAAAGAGTTCCCTTGAAATCTCCTACAAAAACATTTGAGATGCTTGTGAATAAAAGACCTATCTCAGCCATGCAGATTGCTTTCATAAACTGCAGAAGTTTAAAAGTTTGCCATACTTACAAAGAAGTCAGTTTTCTCCAATTCCCAATGAAAGAAGGTATCTTTCCTGAGAAAGGATTGTCCGATGCATAGCTAAAATTCAAAAAGTTGACTCATAGTAAGCTCATCCCAGAATAGAAATCTCAAAGTACTGAATAAACAAAAAACTTACAGGATTTCATGTTGATGAGCTTAGCAAATGTTGAAGGAATTTCTCCACCAAGTCCACAGCTGTCCATGTAACTGTGAAAATAATAAACTGATTGCTACCAATTTCATACGATAAACGCATTCCTGCTCATCGATAGTAAATTAACAAATAAACCGCTCCTTTAAGAGAAAATAATTACACATTGCAACATGTGATTCAAATTCGATGAGTTAAATGAAGCACTCACAATAGCCCGAGATTGATTAAGTTACCAAGTTCTGGAGGGAGTGTTTCGGAGAAATTATTTGATCCAGAGGACCTGCAACAGTCATGTTGAAGAGGTATAGAATTAAATGATAGGGGGTTCTATATTTAACATGTCCCAATAGAGCATTTCTTAGCTCCTTAAGGTTTCCAAGCTCCTTGGGGATGGCCCAGAGAATGAATTGTGGGCAATTGACCTGAAATATCAATTAAAGATATTAGCACCCGTTTATAATTCGGGATAAAAAACAGAGTAATTTTATGTATAGTACTATGTTGCTTCTTTGGCCATATGTTATAACGCACTTGGGAGTCTATGTTTCACTACTTACAATACTGTCAACGCAGACATATTGCCGATGAATGCTGGTAGGGGACCGGTGAAATAGTTCAAATCAAGTTTCCTATAAGAATTGAAACAAAATGCAATGACCAGTGATTAATCTCTGAGTAAAAAATATTTGTGACAAGTTTGAACGGTAAGAAACCTGTGTCTTTTATATGGAAATGTTAACTGTGATAACCAAACAATGGAGAAGGGGTTGGAAAAACTTCATACAAACGCCAGATATCTTAAAAGCCTCAAATTCTTTTGGAAACACCCCTCGTTTGTTCAGAGCTTGAACTCGACTGGAAAGAACGGATCCATGTACAAGCTAGGCTGGGCTCTAGTATGGTGAAAATTTTTAAAATACTAAACTTAGTACAAATTTTATAATCTAATCCTACTCCAAAAAATATTAGCCCACAATCTCTTTGTCTCCTGGCCTGTGATTGTTTTTTGTTTAATATTAGCTCACCTCTTTTGACTTAAAAAAACACATTTATGATTACTTTTGGAACAAATAACATGGTAGTCATTTTTCCTCAACTACAACCCATCTCTTTATGTGAAACCCCTTATTTTTTTTTAAAAATATGTACACTAATATTTCATAGAAATTAAATATTTAAAATTAATAGTTTTAATACTATATATATAAGTTGCATGGCAAGCCACGTGAAAGCTTTTGCTATAACCTATCAAATCTATTATATGGTTTGATTAGAGAAGGACTTGGTCTTGCAAGGAGTTGACGAGTTCCTTGAGCTCTTGGCCAAGTTCCTTACCGGACATTTTTTCTTCTTCTTTTTTCTTTTTTGTTTTGAGAGAGAGAGAGACCGTGCATGGTTTTATATATAAATAGGCTATGTGGATGTTATTTTCATGCTGCATAGAATGTGCGTTTAAGACTCAAGAGGCATGAGCTTTGCATGTCTCTGGTCTGGCTTTTCATTCCATAGCTTCATGAGCTTCACGATGGTCTGTTATTTGTGCTTGGCTTTTTGTTCATGTTTTTACTAATTCTAGTATATGGGTGCAACCAGACCCGCCCCGAGCCCAACCAATATTTGATTTCGATTGTATTGCCTTAGCCCAAATAATTTTATAGTCAAATTGCTTGATTTATTAGTTCGTATTTTAATAATTAATTGAGCTTAACTTGTCAATTCTTATCCAATAAGCATCAATATGGTTGGAAAACTATCGATTTATTTTAAGACCTAAAAAATTAAAATCTCATCAACAAATTCATTCTTATATTTTATTCATCCATCTGCTCAAAGCATATATGTTGTGCCTTGATGGGTCTCAAATACCTAACTGTATCTCATTGTATTGTTAACTAGGGGAGACGGTACTCATAAGGTCTTTTAATAACCACTTTCTCAATCTATAAACTTTTGACTATGTCTATTGGTGTTGCCAATGTATAAAATTGTGTATTTTTATTATTTTTAGATTAAGATACTAGCTTATATAGGTTTGATGTTGAGACAAGGGAGTGTGAATTCCGCCCACCGGAGCCCACATTGTAATTCCGCCCTTGATTGTGGTATATCTTTATTGAGACAAGGGAGTGTGAATGCAATTCAATCATATTGTAATTCATTGACCGGATTTTCTTCCTTGGGAGGTTTTATAAGGCAAGGTTTTAATGACGCCACTCTTTAGCACATAGGTTCTGTCAATTGTAATGAATTGGTTTTGGATTGTTTAATGAATGTTTGTTTTCTTGATGATAAGAAAAAAAAATCAATACAACATCTTGGCATCTACGAATTCAAAGTAAAAAAGAAATTCAAAGTATATATCAATTAAAATTTGTGTTCATATTTTTTGTGAAAGATTCTTCCAAGAGTTCGTTCAAAATAGTTTATTTTCACATGTTACCTCGGTAATCTATCATGAAACAAGCATTTCACCCCATGGACCTTAATTTTTCCATAATTTATATGTGTCTGTAATAATAGATAGTAGGTTCAGTAATGAACTTTTATTCCTAGCCAACAACATAATAAAGAAACCAATGAGCTTCGGAGAAGATCTCCTAACAAAGTGAACAAACCAGCTCTCTCTACATATTGCGCCTTTTGACCTCATTTTCATGGATTGCGCGTTCCATCTGCACTCCATTATGTTTCCAGATTTTGTTGGGGAAAAACAAAGACTATTAGAACAAAACAAGAGGAAAATATGAAGTAAAAAATGCATGTTAAAGCTAAGAATTACCGGTACCTGAACAATGTGATTCAGATTCTCCCGCAAGACGAGAACTCTTGGTTAACAAGGTCAAGAACAATAATGCACCTACAAGCATAAGATTTGAGTCAAAAACAGTTTTCATAAGAGAGGTCTTTATCCATGTAGATCAAATAAGGGTTCTTTTTATAAAAGTCTGAGTGCATATTAAGAAATATAATTTGGCTATAATAGTCTCCAATTCTTACTCTTCATGGTCATTTACATCACTTGCATCTCGGAGCTGGCTACAGGCCAACGCCATCCGGCAACCACCAACACTGTAAGTCCAAATTCAGCAGAGAGGATCAATGTAATTAAATTCTTTAGTGTGACAAAAGAATTAATTTTAGTCCAATCTACCAAAGTTAAAACCATGGTTAGTCTTTATGTATAGAGTACTAGGCGTGAAAAAATTAATTTGTTACTTTTTTTTTTTATGGGGGACAGGGAGGAGTAATCCAACTCTTTGTAAATCCATGTAGGTTTTTAAATTTTTCGATGTGTAACAATTCTTCACATCCTTACACGTGTCACTTTTTCATTTAGTTAAAATAAGGTTAACAAGAAGGAAAAAAAAAAACATTAGTTAAATTCAACTCAACGTAAATACCGTTGTCACTATTTTTTGGGCAAAAAATTAGTTGACATTTTAGTTTATCTTGAGCTATTTCGGATCCGACTACTTTAGTTTAGGTCACAACATTCTGTTAAATTTACAATTTGTTCATACCATTTTTGTGCAAAATTGCTTTGAATTTTCATTTAGCAACAAAACCTAAAATAAAATGGTTTAACATTTAAAATTAAAATAAAGTGTGGCATTCGATTTATTATACCTTGAGCTACTTCCCTTGAGCGTGAGGGCAAGAGTTGCCACCTGGGGATAGTTGACTTCATCAGGATCCTGAGCACTCCTAAAATTGAATTTTCCAAAATCAATACATATATATGTAAAAACAAAATCGTAATTAAAACAGTGAAGAAAATTACAGATATGTGCTGAGTTGTGCTATAATATTTTCAGCATCACCAAGGAATGTGGTGATCAAATTCGCAACAAAGCAGGATTTTGTTCATTCTGAACTGCTTTCATTTGATCAAATAGCTCGTCCAAAATTCCCTGCCAGGAAACGTACGTATATATAGTAGTTAATTAGCTGCAATATTAATTTAACTTGATCATCTTTTTGCTATAAAAATATAAAAATATTGACATTAAATAGTAAACAAAAAAAAAGAGAGAGAAGAAAGAGAAATTATATAATTACACAATAAAATCAGCTATTAAACAAAAATAAAAAGAAAAGAAATTAAGATAAATAAATAAAACTTCAAAAACAAGAATTAGAGATGAGAAAGCAAAGCAATAAACTGAATAAAGAAAATAAAATAATATAAAAAACTCCAAAAGTAAAAAGATTAGAGGAGGACTTGATCTTGCAAGGAGCTGACGAGTTTCCTTGAGCTCTTGGCCAAGTTCCTTCCCAGACATTTTTTTCTTCTTCTTCTTTTGTTTTGTTTTGAGAGAGAGAGAGAGAGAGAGAGAGAGTACAGAGATGAAAGTGACGAAATGACTGAAGAGAAGGCAATAGAGACAGATGCATGGTTTTATATATTTATATATATAGGCTGTGTGGATGTTATTTTCATGCTGCATAGAATGTGCGTTAAGACTCAAGAGGCATGAGCTTTGCATGTCTCTGGTCTGGCTTTTCATTCCATAGCTTCATGAGCTTCACGATGGTCTGTTTATTTGTGCTTGGCTTTTTGTTCATGTTTTTACTAATTCTAGTATATGGGTGCAACCAGACCCGCCCCGAGCCCAACCCAATATTTGATTTCGATTGTATTGCCTTAGCCCAAATACTTTTATAGTCAAATTGCTTGATTTATTAGTTCGTATTTTAATAATTAATTGAGCTTAACTTGTCAATTCTTATCCAATAAGCATCAATATGGTTGGAAAACTATCGGATTTATTTTAAGACCTAAAAAATTAAAATCTCATCAACAAATTCATTCTTATATTTTATTCATCTATCTGCTCAAAGCATATATGTGTGCATTGATGGGTCTCAATACCTAACTGTATCTCATTTTATAGTTAACTAGAAGGGTCGGACCGTGGGCGGGCAGGCCCTATCCAATGAAAGAACGGGTCGGACTTTGGCCCATCGGGCCTCATGCTACCCACTTCGGCCTATAAACCACAATAATGATCCATGACTAGAACCAACGGTTTGGGTCCATAACTATATTACTATATCCTGATATATATATATATATATATATATATATATATATATAAATAGGAACCTTTTGCTTTTGTTTTTGGTCAAAAGGAACCTTTTTTTGGACACCTGGTAGGTCCTTATGCCAGTAGGAGTGGGCACAATCCAAATTCAATCGGTTTCACCTCAAAACCCACGACTGAATCAATTACAATATAATAGTTTGGTTAGACCAATTACAACAATAAATTCTCAACTTGCTACATATATTTTTTTTTTCATTTATTAGAGTATCAAACCTTCGTAAAACTCAACATGACATAAAACTTCAAATTTCAATAACTAATATAGCTACAATTCAAATATCAATAACTCAAAAGGCCCATCATACTTCAAATTCAAGATCCATATATAGTTATTATCTAATTAGAGTACATGTAAAATAAAATATAAATAAATATACAAGTAGATGGCCCGGTTCAGTTTAGGTGGGTTTATAAATGCTTAAAACCAAACCAAACGATATACGGTTTGATTTTGTTATTAAACCGTTTGACTTTGTTATTAAACCGTTTGACTTTTTCTTACACATAACTGAACCGAACCAAATGATATACGGTCCAATTTGATTTTTAAACCATCTGACTTTTTCTTACTCAAAACCAAACCAAACCAGTAATTACGATTTGAATTTACCGGTTTCATCAGTTCAGCCGGATTGATGCCCAACCCTACATGCCAGTAATAATTTTGTGGGTATTATTCAACATATCCCTTCACTATCTCTTTCATGGTATTATTCAACATATCCCTTCACTATCTCTTTTATGGTTATTATTCAACATATCCCTTTACCCTCTGAGGTTTGGGTGTTTTCACAAAACTCCTTGATGTTTCAAAAATTACACTAACATCTCCTAAGGTTTCAAAATTATGTGAACACCATGAGGTTTCAAATTGTTTTCACAAAACCTTTTTTCGTTGATTGTTTGTCCATAAATAAGATGATTTCATTAGAAAAAATTTTTATGCAAATGACAAAATTAACCTCAATAATGTATGAGCAATCTAATCTCAAGGGCTAACTTTGTCATTTGGAGAATTTTTTATTTTATATAAAATCATCAATTTTTGGACCAAAAATCAACGAAAAGGGCTTTTGAAATATGTGTTGACTCTTGAACATTTTTTTTTATATTTAGTGAAGTTACTCATGGGGTAATAATTTTATAGGGTATTATTCAACATACCATCCTTCTCCCTCTTATGGGTAGTGTCATTTTATGGGTAATTTCATACTTTCTAACATAAAGTTTACATCTAGCATCGATTATGAAAAATAAGAAAATTAGCTGAGAATGATTAACACTTATGTGACAATAAGGGTGCATATTAGAATTTGTTCACACATTTTTCTTATCCAATCGTACATTTCATAATAAGATATATAATGTGTATATATATATAATATATTACGGTGGTACGACTAAGGTCTAAGCTTATAAAATAAATAGAAAATTAACTCTTAAATAGACATAATGTTCACTTCGTAGAGAACTTATTCAAAAATTCAAAAATCTATAACATAGTTAGTTTGTTAAAACAACTTATTCCATAGCCAACACGAACAAAACACCATGATCTTCTAGAGACAATCTAACATAGCAAGAACTCTCTACTTAAGTTGCTTTTGGTCCAGCCTCATTTTCATAAATCGCACGCTCCATCTGTATAGAAAATAAAATTCTGAGTATTAGAACATTTGTGGGAGAACAATAACCAATGCAGATGTTTATTTCTATATATTGCTTCGGCACTAGAAATGATCAATCAATGTACTTATTTATTTTCAATCTACAATCAAATGCATGATACATATATATATATGGCATCTATATATATATATATATATATATATATATATATAGCAAAAAGCAGAGAATTGTGAAACATTCAAAATAGCATAAAATGCCCTTAGTTAATGCAAATATTAAGAATTGAAATTATAATTACATGAAAATAATGGTAAATTTATATCATATTTTAAAAAATACAAATAAAAACAAAATCAGATAACGAACCTTATTTTTATGGAACACAACACAACTACCCATTTTATCTTTTGTAATTATAAAAATAATAATAATTAATTAAAAAAACAAAAAAACCAATTAGCACACGTGTGCAAAGGGCTAGTCTTCTTTGAAGTGATAAAGCTGAGGCCTACAAGCACAATAGTTTCCTTCAAATTGATAATATGTTGTTGTTGAAAACAAAAAGAATTGATTTGTTAGTTAGCTTCATTGGCAATCATGAGAGAAAACAAAAAAAAGTGTTACCCTTTTTTGTTCTTTGCTTCACTTGCAACCCGGAGCTCTTGACAAGCAAGGACCATCCGGCCACAACCAAGACCGTCAAGTCCAAAATTCATGGGATCAATGTCAAAATATTGTTTGAGTTAATTGACCAAAGTAAAGGCTAGGATTTGCAACAAATTAAAAGAAGAGTCAATTTGAGCTCATACTAAAATACAATTCAAAATTAATCGGGGAGTGCTAGCAATCTTCTCCCTAACCTTCTCTTTTGGACCTTCTCCCTTTTTCTAATGACATATGTCACTTTTCTTTCACTTAAAACAATATTTTAAATTACCAAAAAAAACATCAATTGTATTTCTATATGACCAAAATAAACTATATACCGGTTTAGTTTAGCTCTTAGTATTGTTTTTAAACACATATTATGTGTGTGTATATATATATATATAAATTCTTAGCAACGGTGTCTTGTTCTTTTCTTGTTCCTCTTTTTTATTTATTTATAAATACATTATTAACAGAGACACAAAAATGGTTCCTTCAAATATTACTTTGGCCGGTTTGCATACAACACAAATGGGTCAAAATCATAATTCTTTTTTTTTTTTAGTATATTATTAATGCATAGTAATTAGGCAGATATAGTATGACTAGTCATAAAATCAAGAACATCAAACCATAAATGTTCGCCCACAAATCCACTATTGGGAAAAACTGAGGGTCATCGCAATTCACTAAGTCAAAAAGGTTCTTACATAAAAAGCAAAAAATAATTAGCAATGCTTGGTTTGTGTTAAACAAGGGTAATTAGGCATAATAAGATCAAGCATTGAGAATGATGATATTGTTCTCTCTTTAAAATTAAAAATTAAAAAAAATTCCACTTTAGCATAAGACTTAGGGGTGTGTACGGTTCAGTTCGGTCCAATTTTAACAAAAAAATTTATAAAACTGTTCGGTTCAATTTTGAACAGGATTTTTTTTTTCAAATTATTTTTTTGTACAATTTCAACTGAAATTTTATTTCTTTGTCTTGAAAATTAACAAATATTGAGGCTAGAAAAGAGAGGTTTTGAAATTAAACTTGGGTAAATATTAGTTATGAGATTAAAAATATAACATTGGATATAAATAAATATTAAAATTATATATTTTTTAATTTTGGCCCGTTTGGTTCAGCCCGATTCAGTTTGTTGGGTATAGAATCGGAACGGGAACCAGTTAGAACCAGTTCGGTTCGGTTTTTTGAATTGGGTTTGACTTTTTAATTAACACGATTTTTTCTCAGTTTTTTCCAATCCGGTTTAGTTCGGTTGATCGGTTTTCGGTTCCGATGCCCACCCCTAACAAGACCCCAAGTGAGGACCGAAGTTTGAGCGACTCTAAGCAACACTAATAACCTCACCTATTCGATTAGTCCAATGACATGAAGTCATACTAACCAATCACATGGGCTACATGTCGTTGGATTAATCACAAGGTGTGATCATTAGTGACGCTTATTAGCAGCTAAGCTATCCTCTATGTACGTGCATGAAGCAGTCTTATTATCACGCGTGCAACATGCTCCATGTGTCTTAAATGTTTTTAATTTATCACACTACCATGTGCCATCTATGCAAATATTTATTTTTATTATTAATATGCAGTATGCGTGTGCCAAGGTTTCATTATTATTTCATAAATAAATAAAATTTCCATTTACACTCCCCACACGTAAACCATCATCCAACTTTCCTATTACACTGCATCCATGCATCATTATAAAACCCGAACCAAAACCCTAATTTTCATCTATCAAATTTCTTCATCCACTCTAAAGGACAAAAGAAAAACCATTCAACTCTCATGGCTGATAACATGAAGACCACTAACTACCACACTTTCTTGCCAACCAAAGCTCAAGAAGAGGAGGCAAAAAGGGCTAACAATCCTACGAATCAAGAAAGACGCGTTCAAGTTGAAATTAGAGAGCGTTCACCGCAACCATTTATATTGGAGTCTAGCGATCCAAATCTAACAACACCACCACAAACAAAGGATCTTCTTCGTTCCTAGATGTTTTGTGGTCAAAATCGTTGCTATAAGTTTAAGAGTATGAACTTTGCTCTTTATTGTTCCTTAGATTAAAGGTTTAGTTTAGCAAACTTTTGTTTCTTTACTTTTATTTTTGGGCCAACTTCTTTAATTTATGATATGTAATTAAGTAAATCTTAGCCTTTTTAAATTACTTTAATTAGTAATGATATTTTAATTATTATTTCTTTAGTGATTATTTAAATATTTTACTGATTTCATAAATTACTTAATGAATAGTAATTAATTATTTTAAATTATTTTGTGGACTTTTTTTTAAATAAATAAAAATTAAAACATAATATATTTAAAGAGTATAGCCGCACGACTATACTGTTTAAATATTTGAATATATTTAAGGAAATATGACGAAGGGCACCTACAAAGATAAGCAACAACACACAGACAAGGCATAAATTTTCCCTCAACCCTAAGCGCACATAGAGTAACAAAGCTGGAACGTAAACACATACCATGTCTAATTGATTCATTTTCTTAAGGCTCAACTTTGCTACAGAGAAATCCATATTTTTATTGTTGGTGTATTTTAGTTTAGGGAACTTTGGTTTAAAATCAATAGGAAGTTTATTATTGTGGTAGATTATAATTTAATTTCACCTAATCTAGATATGGTCAATGACTAGTATCTAATTTTCAATAATGTAATTAAAAATCCTTTAAATTACACACATTGCCACCCATATATTTTAGTACATTTATTTAAAGCCAACCACACAACGCCACATGTCCGGCGACCCACCTCCGGCCACCACCCGCCACCACCTCCATTGCAATTTATTCATCCTAAAAAAGAGAGTAATTTTGTGTATTTGAAGGGACTCAAACCTTGACCCTCAAAGGATAAGCTTCAGTTGCAAACCACTACACCAACCTTGTTTTTATGATATTTTGTTCATTTACAAAATATTTATATTAACAGTCAAAGGTTTATAGAATAGAAACTACGACACAATGTGTACTTTTATGGCACTCTTATATTGGTATTTTTTTAGGTGTATAATAGAAACTCCAACACAATGTGTATATTTTTTTTTGTTACTCTTATATTTATATTTTTTTAGGTTTATATAGTAAAAACTTCAACACATGGTATATTTTTATGTTACTTTTATATTGGTATATTTTTTAGTTTATAGAATAGAAACTGCAACGCAGTGTGTACTTTTATGTTACTATTATATATATATTGGGTTTATAGAATACAAATTGCAATATAATTTGTACTTTTATGTTACACTTATATTGATATTTTTATAGGTTTATAGAATATTTTTTGCAACACAATGTGTATTTTTATGTGACTCTTATAGTGGTATTTTTTATGTTTATAAAATAGAAACTATAACACAGTGTGTACTTTACGTTACTCTTATATTGGTAAATTTTTTAGGTTTATATAATAGAAATTGCAATACATTGTGTACTTTTACGTTACTCTTATATTGATATTTTAATAGGTTTATAGAATATAAATTTCGACAATATGTATTTTTATGTGACTCTTATATTGGTATTTGTTTAGGTTTATAAAATAGAAATTGCAACATAGTGTGTACTTTTACGTTACTCTTATATTGGTATTTTTATAGGTTTGTAGAATAGAAATTGCAATAGAAAGTGCAATACAGTGTGTACTTTTACGTTACTCTTATATCGGTATTTTTATAGGTTTATAGAATATAAATTGCAACACAGTGTGTATTTTTATGTGACTCTTATATTGGTATTGTTTTAGGTTTATAAAATAGAAATAGTATAGCCGCGCGGCTATAATCGGATTTGTCCTAATTTTTCAAAAAGAAATAGTCTGGCCGCTCGGCTATACTCTGTTTTTTTCTAATTTTTTTATTATAAAAAATAGTATAGTTGCACAGCTTTACTCTGCTCTTACTCTTTACATATATATATATATATATATATATATATATATATATATATATATATATATATATATTATTTGTTAACTTTAATAAGATTTTTTTTAATAGTAAACTCATCGGATCCCCGACCCTATAATGGAGGGAGACTTCGAGGGAAATCAAGGGCGTGTATGAGGATCTTCAAATTTTAAAAATTCCATGTTAGGGACGAGCCGGTGATGGTATTGTTATCCCCATCCCTATACATGGCCCGATAAGTATTGTATATATTTTTAATTAATATATTATATAATATAGCCATGTAAGATTATGATATAATATAATATTTATTTAGTTTTGTCAAATTGACTTGAGATTATTTGGAGATGTGGAGGTTGAATTTTAAAATTCAATTGAATGTAATTGAGTTAAATGATAATTTAAGATGAACTTTAAGTGTTATAATGTAGGATATGGGAGGTAGCTACGCGACAGGTATGGGACGGATTTAGGAGGTAGCTCCGCGACGGGTATGGGAACGGGGATTCCCCGAGCTGTTTTTACAGGAGATAGGGGAGGGGACGGGGACATGGTATTTCCATACCCGACCCCAAACCGGCCTATTGTCATCCCTACTCATCATCCCACGCCACAAGCCACGAAGAAAACCATATATGAAATTTCATTTTCCCTCAGTACCCATCACATCTATCAATCTATCTATCTATCTATGTATCTCTCTCTCTCTCTCTCTCTCTCTCTCTCTCTCTCTCTCTCTCTTTATTTGTGTTATAGGAATTAAATTTGGATTGGTGGGTTCAAATACAAAATTGGGTGCTTGGTGGGATGAAATTGTTGACACGAGTCTCCTAATTAATCAAGGAGATTTATTTCCTTGATTAATTAAGGGATTTACTTTCCTATTTTATATAGTTAGTTGACAAATCATTGTATAATTAGGAGATACTATCCTAATTGATTACTGTATCTATTTCCTTGTAAAGCACTCATGTAAACTCCTATATATACCTCCTTATGGAGAAGAATAAAGAATAACCCAAAGTATTAAAACCATATTCATATTTTAGCATGGTATTCAAAGCCAGGTTCCGATCCTAGGGCCTGTGGGTTATGGGCCCACCACGCTTTCGCTGCACCACTTTGATGGGTGGGTGTTTGGTTGGGCTAGTGCTTAGGAGGTTGGTGAGGGAGAAATTGGAGGGGCAGATCAGGGTGGTGGATGAATTTTTGTTGGAGGACCAAAATGGAACTCTGGCTTATAGGCAGCAGCAAACCCAGAAATTTTTCAGCGAAGGTGCAATTTTTAAAAGCTAAGAGCTCAAAAAAAAGAAAAAAAAGAAAGAGAGCTTGCTACTAATCTTACTAATACAGAGAGAGCTAAATAAGAAGAATTTTTTTATTAAAAATAGAATAAAAAAATTGGTGTTTGCTCAAGAAAAAAGATATATGCATCCGACTTACTTTGGATTGGCGTACTCAATAAGTTATAAAAAAAAATTATAAAAAAAAAAAAAAAGCAAGATTCTTGTGATGCATGCACACTTTGATAAAATTTGGTGACGTTAAATTGGTCCTTTACAAAGAGAATTCTCAATCCCACTTAAATAAGAAATTGTGCAAGCCCTATTAAAACCCAATTAAATAAAGAGAAACCCAATTGAAAAAGGAATTATAGAAACCCTTTTAAAAGCCCACGTAATGGCCCAGCAATTTCCCCCCTTTTTAAAAAAAAAATTTTAAACCCTAGTCCAAAACGACGTCGTTTTGGCCAGGCTTTGTTTAAAAAAAGAGAGCGCATGCATGTTGTGCGCAACAACCAGCAGCGCAGCGCCCAGGCCATTCAGACATTTCATCGAACACTTTGCGTGCGTCTCTAGTTTGAGCAGAGGTGCAACTACAGCACCTCTAATGGAGTTTTCCAGCGAGCGGAGGTGCACCTCCTTGCGTCTACACAGGTCCGCCACTGCTTATAGGGACAATTTCGGTCAATTTTTTTTTTATATTTTGGGTTGTCAAATGGTACAATGGGACTGGTCTGCACAAACTGATGGTAAATGTTACAATGAGACCAATTTGTGCCAAAATAGAGATTTAGAGGATGACTTGAGTGAATAATTTAGTTGGAGAACTAAGTACAGCTCGGACACAAGTTGAAAGACCATTTTAGTTGAAAACTCATATATTTAACTTATTGTGGTATATCTTTATTGAGACAGGGGAGTGTGAATGCAATTCAATCATAATGTAATTCATTGACCGGATTTTCCTTCTTCAGGGGGTTTTTATAAGGCAAGGTTTTAATGACACCACTCTTTGGCACACAGATTCTGTCAATTGTAATTAATTGGTTCTGAATTGTTTATTTTCACATGTTATTTCTGTAATCTATCATGAAACAAGCATTTCACCCATGGACCTTAATTTTTCCATAAATTATATGTGTCTGTAATAATAGATAGTAAGTTCAGTAATGGGCTTTGTTCCATAGCCAACAACATAATAAAGAAACCAATGAGCTTATGGAGAAGTTCTCCTAACAAAGTGAACAAACCAGCTCTCTCTACATATTGCGCTTTTTGACCTCATTTTCATGGATTGCGCGTTCCATCTGCACTCCATTATGTTTCCAGATTTTTGTTGGGGAAAAAACAAAGACTATTAGAACAAAACAAGAGGAATATATGAAGTAAAAAATGCATGTTAAAGCTAAGAATTACCGTTACCTGAACAATGTGATTCAGATTCTCCCTCAAGACGAGAAACTCCTGGTTAACAAGGTCAAGAACAATAATGCACCTACAAGCATAAGATTTGCGTCAAAAACAGTTTTCATAAGAGAAGTCTTTATCCATGTAGATCAAATAAGGGTTCTTTTATAAAAGTCTTGAGTGAATATTAAGAAATATAATTTCGCTATAATAGTATCCAATTCTTACCCTTCATGGTCATTTACATCGCTTACATCTCGGAGCTCGCTACAGGCTAACGCCATCCGGCAACCACCAACACTGTAAGTCCAAATTCAGCAGAGAGGATCAATGTAATTAAATTCTTTAGTGTGACAAAAGGATGTACAAGAAAGAATAATTTGGGGTTATTTTTTGTACATATATCATTCAACATTAAAAACTTAAAACCATGGTTAGTCTTTATGTATATAGTAGGTGTGAAAAAATTAATTTGTTACTTAACCCTTGCAGGTTTGTTTCATTTTTCAATTTGTAATAATTCTTCACATCCTCACACGAGTCACTTTTTAATTTAATTAAAATACGGTTAATAAGAAGAAAACAAAAACATTTAGTTTAATTCAACTCAATGTTAATACGGTTGTCACTATTTCTTGGGCAAAAAATTAGTTGACATTTTAGTTTATCTTGAGCTATTTCGAATCCGACTACTTTATTTTAGGTCACAACATTCTGTTAAATTTACAATTTTGTTCATGCCTTTTTTGTGCAAAATTTGTTTGAATTTTCATTTAGCAACAAAATCTAAAATAACAAGGTAACCAAGGTTTAATATTTAAAATAAAATAAAAAAGTGTGGCATTCAATTTATAATACCTTGAGCTACTTCCCTTGAGCTTGAGGGCAAGAGTTGCCACCTCGGGATAGTTGACATCCTGAGCACTCCTAAAATTGAATTTTCCAAAATTAATATGTATATGTATAATATAAATAATGTATATGTAAAAACGAAATAGTAATGAAAACAGTGAAGAAAATTACAGATATGTTCCGAGTTGTCCTATGACATTTTCTGCATCACCAAGGAACGTGGTGATCAAATTCGCAACAAAGCAAGGATTTTGTTCATTCTGAACTGCTTTCATTTGATCAAATAGCTCGTCCAAAATTCCCTGCCAGGAAACGTACGTATATGTAGTAGTTAATTAGCTGCAATATTAACTTAACTTGATCATCTTTTTGTTATATATTATTAAAATATAAAATATTGACATTAAATAGTAACCCTTTGATCCATAAAATCAGAGGAGAAAGAGAAATTATATAATTACACAATAAAATCAGCTATTAAACAAAAAAAAGAAAAGAAAAGAAATTAAGATAAATAAATAAAACTTCAAAACAAGAATTAGAGATGAGAAAGCAAAGCAATAAACTGAATAAAGAAAATAAAATAATATAAAAAACTCCAAAAGTAAAAAGATTAGAGGAGGACTTGGTCTTGCAAGGAGCTGACGAGTTCCTTGAGCTCTTGGCCAAGTTCCTTCCCAGACATTTTTTCTTCTTCTTCTTTTGTTTTGTTTTGAGAGAGAGAGAGAGAGAGAGAGAGAGAGAGAGAGAGTACAGAGATGAAAGTGATGAAATGACTGAAGAGAAGGCAATAAGAGACAGATGCATGGTTTTATATATTTATATATATAGGCTGTGTGGATGTTATTTTCATGCTGCATAGAATGTGCGTTAAGACTCAAGAGGCATGAGCTTTGCATGTCTCTGGTCTGGCTTTTCATTCCATAGCTTCATGAGCTTCACGATGGTCTGTTTATTTGTGCTTGGCTTTTTGTTCATTGCAAATTGGATGGGTGCAACCAGACCCGCCCCGAGCCCAACCCAATATTTGATTTCGATTGCATTGCCTTAGCCCAAATCCTTTTATAGTCAGATTGCTTGATTTATTAGTTCGTATTTGAATAATTAATTGAGCTTAACTTGTCAATTCTTATCAATAAGCATCAATATGGTTCTTTTATCAACAAATTCGATTGTATTGGAAAACTATTGGATTTATTTTAAGACCTAAAAAATTAAAATCACATCAACAAATTCGTTCTTTTATTTTATTCATTCTCTCACGGTACGAACTTGAAGTGTCCAATTTCTTTGACTAATTGATTTTGGATCGAGCCCAAAACTTTGGCAATATCATTATATGGTGGGAGGAGTCATTTGGTGAGTTTTGAGTGAAAGTCAATTACTAAATCTATCCAATGTTCCAACCACTCCATTACGGTATGAACTTCATATGAACTTGAAGTGTCCAATTTCATTCACCAATTGATTTCGGATCAAGCCAAAAACTTGGGCAACATCATAATATAATGGGAGGAGTCATTTGGTGAGTTTTTAGCGAAATGCAATCATTAAAACTACGCAATGTTCCAGCCACTCCATTTACGGTATGTGTGCCTTGATGGTTTCCAAATGCCTAATTGTATCTCATTGTATTGTTAACTAGGGGATGGTACTCATAAGGTCTTTTAAAAAACCACTTTCTCAATCTCAATATATATAGCCATATAAAGTCGTAGTATAATCGAGAAATCAATGACAATGAAATTTTTTGAAAAATCTCAATTCTATCAATGTAACCACAAAATCTCAAGGAAAAACATATTAAAACAATGTTGGTAACATCATAAGCTAGAGACGATAATTAAATCGAGTTTCATTCAAACCATCGATATGCAAAGGGTTTTCAATTTAAAAGATCGTTGCACTTATTTCAAAACAAAAGTCCACTCACAAAAGGTCTGATGCTAAATTAATCAAACTGGATTCCCCATTCATGATTTCCAATAGGTCAAGGATAGTCATCCAACCACAACCTAACAATTTAGCCTCGATCCAACGATCGGATCTTCATAAATAGTACAACCAGATGACGATTGATTCGTGTAAATCGAGACAATTTGAGACATGCACACCTTGGACTTTTGTTCTGTAAGTTTCTACACACTTCTAGCAACATCAGGAACCGCATACTAAAATTTGGATATGATACGGTTCGATCATCTCTTATCAAACGGTCCATAATAGACGAAGTCTCCGATCATCGGGCAAACGATCGAATCCTTGCAAACAATAATGCTTGTGACAACTAGGACATCACACTAGGGTAAAAATAGGTCAACTCTGGTGCCTACTTGAGCCACCACGTGTTGTCACAGTCGGTGGGTAGCTGTTTACCCCGAAAAGACCCGCCGGCCATTTGCGTGGTGTTTGGCCGTGGAGTTTGCTTGTTGCGATTGCAAAGGCGTGCCACTGTTGGCAGCGAAAAACTCCAACAGACTGAAAATGGTAAGACTGGAAAATGCGCACTGATACTGACTTTAATCAATCGATTGTGGATTGGGTGGGGAACTGGCCCAATACAAGGTTCTTTTCTATGCCCCAGTTAAGAGGACTTCACAATTCATCTAGAGCGAAAATGATAACTGACAGAAGTTGACATTGAACGGTAATGGAAATGACAGAAGTTTTAGACAACTTGAAAGAAAAAGGAAATACATAAACAACACAGCCTGAAGATTTCTCTATTCAGACCTGGTACATAAAATTAAAATGGAGATTGAAGATTTCTCTATTCAATCTTGTACAAGGAAATATCATACCAAGAGTTGGCAGAGCAAAATAAAGAAAATTCCTCAGGAAATTCAGAGAATGAAAAAGGAAGGCTGTTTCAAGCTTTTGAGCTGGGTTTATAGACGTTGAGTCTGGTTTTTGTTGGTTGAGTTGTGTGTGTCTTTTGCTGATGATTTCTCCTTCAATTTATAGAGAATTGAGGTCGTTGAGTGGACCAGCAGTCAATTTGAAGTACCCACTTGCCATTGGTTTTGGTGAGTGGGTTGCTGAAAATACAAGTAAACCCAAAAAAGTTGCTAAGAGACTTTGATGTGATTTGACGGAAGTTGTCACTGTTAAACTTGAAGAAATCCAAAGTATTAGTCCACCTGCCATTGATTGGTGAGTGACAGCCAAAAGTAGCTGACTAAAGGACAAAAAGAAATGTAGAGATAATGACCACCATCTCTACTTCTTTCTTTATTCATTCTTTAAGCCCACTTGCATATTATTTTATTCTTCTTTCAACCTTGATGTAGACTTTTCACGTGTATGTTGGGCTTTGGCTTTGTTTTAATATTCTTCATCACAAAGAATATTAAATTGTTTCCATCTACCACATCTTCACTTTATTCTTCTCTGAATCAACTCACTGGTGATGAAGTCCCTCCATTGATAAAGTGAATCTTGATTTGCAGCCACTGAGTTTCTCCTCTGAACATGCCTTGATGCGTAATAAACTGGGAATGCTAGGATGATCCAATTGCTGCCAATTTCGGATATGTTGTTCTCCACATAAGTAGGAACAACATTGATGAAGAACTTAATTCCATTTGAGCAGTAGAAAATCTGGTTTTTAGCATGGTTACACCGGACTAGTCGTCACAGACTGCTGCCACGAACAGAAATCATGATTAATGCCCTGAAGATTCAATACTTGCGTAAATGACGCCAAATTCGGATATGTCGTAGTAGACATCCAAATGAACAACTTTCATGCAGAACGAATGTTCATTTGAGGACTGGAAGCTGGTCCGAATCGGGCCATAATTAGGCCCGAATTGCCACTGTTATCAGCTTTCGCTGTTGCTTGTATGCTTCTGATGTTTGATGTCGTGAGGATTCCACATTTATCCAAATGATCCCAAATTTGGATATGTTACAGTAGACGTTCTAATGGAAAACTTTCATGAAGAAAGACAATTCATTAGAGCATTGGAATTGGGCCCGAATTGGGCCCGAATTAGGCCCGAATTGCTGCTATGAGCTTTTTGCTGGCGCTGTGCATCTGGTGTTTTCAGCTCTTAGGACTCCACATTTGTCCAAATGATCCCAAATTTGGATATGTTGCAGTAGACATAGAGATTAACAACTTTCGAGAAGGATGAAACTTGATTTGAGGGCTGAATTTGAATTTTGGGCCCACTCCATCTGACTGCAGCAATGCATGTCTAGCCATATTTTGGTCATTTTGATGTCCATGGAAAATTATCTACCATTTTTAGGCAAAAATCCAATTTTTGGTACAAACAGTAGCTTAAGCATATTTCTGCAACAATGAAATCTAAAATCGTCGTTGACACCCATGCCAAATTAAAGACAACACTAAGAAGAGCAACTTTCATATATAGGCCTACATGAATTTTCGTCAGGATTGGCAGGAAAATTTATCGGAAATGGCGGAGGTTGAATCTTTCTGCTGTCAATTTGTGTTCCATGGTGGTCCAATGGAGGTGTCGAAACTTGCGTTTTGTTTCTTGGAGCATGGAGAAAAAGAAACCCAACATGTCATGATGGCATTGGTGGCCAAAAATGGTCGGAATTTGGCTCGAAAGTTTTAGTTTTATGGTTGCTTGGCACACCCCACTTCTCACTCAATATATGTGGCATACGACGCCAATTTGGATCGGATCTTTGGTTGGTTAAAATGGTCGGTTGATCATGAACATTTCTGACAAGTGAAGCAACCAATGGTGGTCGGATGATGACATAGTGTTGTCGAGAATTATTTTTCAACAATCCAAACTATCTGTTTTTAAGTCTACATTCATAGATCGTCCTGGCAGAAAATTAGACAAATTGGAAACCATTTCGACATCCAATTCTATCCTACAAAATCATGAACACCATACTTTAAGAAAGTACTAAAATTACAATATTTTAATTGAGTGGTCAAATGATATCGGATTTTGTAGAAATGATCTTTAATGAATATCTACAAAATAAACGGTTTGGATTAGTGAAATATAATACAGAGTGAGACCCACAAAGATGTCTCTCAAATAAGCTTATTTGAGAGGTCCCTAAACTGAAGCTCCCTATATATATAGGCACGCCATGTGGCACACACTTGGGTTAGGGGTTTTAGGGTTCATTTTTTTCTTGCAACCCTTGAACTTTAAAGCCCTGTAACTTTTCTGTTTCAACTCCAATTCGAGATTTGTTTCTGCCTACGCGTTTGTTGGATGGAGCTCTACGTCCAAGTACAAAGAAAAATCCGAAAACTAGACTCCCGAAAACAAAACTTAAATTCATAAGGGTAAAATGGTCAAAGTAGCTTGGATTTAAATAACACAAAGGAATTTCCGGGAAAGGTTGTTACACTTAAGTACATTTTCAGTGTCTAAAGACTCAAGTTGCCGTTACACACCCATATAAAATTTCCAGAACTATTTTCGGGTCAAATCATCTGTAAGTACATAGTTCATTTGCTAAGTTAACGGGAAATCGGATTATAAGGTTGAAAGTCTCAATTAATATCCTATTAATTAAATCGAATTTAAATCAAAATTTAATCCATTGACGGTCGTTTACCGGCGGTTTTCAGTGTTTTCGGTGTTTTCAATCCAACCGCACAACCGTAGGTCAATTCATATAACTAGGCATGGACATGCACTATTACAAAAAGTGAAAAAGACGATGGTAGAAGAAAAAACCGTCGTTGTGTTTAAAAAGACGACGGTAACAAAAAAACCGTCGTGGATAAGTGACTTAAACAACTAAAAAATGGAGGTAGTATTGAATATTTTTTTATAACGACGCACACAAATAAAAAGCGTTGTCTTATTAAAAAGATTTTCTTGAGAGTTAAAATCTGACCAAAAAAGGACGACAGCAGATATGACAAGCGTCGTCTTTTAAAAATCAAGTGTCCTTTTTTGGTAAAGACATGGTTGTTTTGGAAAAACTGTCGTCTATTATATGTAAAGATGACGGTTTTCTTTTGAAAAGGGTTGTCTATTATGAAGTAAAGATGACGGTTTTTTTTTTTAAAATGTCGTCTGTTATATGTAAAGATGACGGTTTTTTTTTTTAAAAGGGTCGTCTATTATGAAGTAAAGATGACGGTTTTTTTTTTAAAAAGGGTCGTCTATAATATGTAAAGATAACGCTTTTTTGTAAAAAATGGTCGTCTATTGTGAAGTAAAGATGACGGTTTTTTTTAAAAAGGGTCGTCTATTATATGTAAAGATGACGTTTTTTTGTAAAAAGGGTCGTCTATTGTGAAGTAAAGATGACGATTTTTTTAAAAAATGGTCGTCTATTATATGTAAAGATGACGCTTTTTTGTAAAAAAAGGTCGTCTATTGTGATGACCGTTTTTTTTTAAAAAGGGTCGTCTATTATATGTAAAGATGACGCTTTTTATAAAAAAAAACATCGTCTATTATATGTAAAGACGACGGTTTTTTTAAAAAAAGAGTCGTCTATTATATGTAAAGATGACGGTTTTTTTTTAAAAGCGTCGTCTTTGAAACAGGCTAAAAAATTGGCCACTTAAGTGAATTCGCGCTCGGCAAATTTTCAAATTTTGACCCGTCTTGAAAACCTTATCTCTCATTAACAAGCGTCGTCTTTTAAAACACGCTAAAAAAAGGTTACTTAAGTGAATTCGCGCTCGACAATTTTAGATTTTCCCCCGGCTCTGAAAACCTTATCTCTCCCTCCTTGAAACCCTCCTGCACTCTCTAAAACATCCTTGTGAAACTCTCTACAAAATCATCAAAAAATCGATATCAATGAAAGAGTTGAGAGATTTCGCAGATCCATAAGATGTAGAGGGAGGGTCTGTATTTGAGAATCAAAGCTGGTTGAAAGGTTTGATTTGAAAGTCACCTAATCTCTCAATAGCCTTCTATATCTTGCTAGTGAATTCTGGATTAGTCTCTTTGCGTTTCTAGTAGTTTCTTTGTCTCCCTGATTTCAGATTTTGTCTCTCTTAATTTGTCTGGTTTGTTTACATATTGTTTTTATATTTCTGGCTTCTTTTAGATTTTCTAATTTGATTATCAGGATATGAGGAGGAAGCTTGCAGATTTATAATTTTTTCTTTTGCAGGTTTCTATGTGAGTCGTATGTTTTTTTGTTGTTGAAAATTTGTTACATTCTCGTTTCACTAGCATTGTTATTATATATTTTTCCTTTTGCAAGTTCTCGATGGTCTTTTTTATGCTCATTTTACAAGTTTTCTATGGAAATATGGTCCCAATGGTAAAATTTTCTCTTCCACCTATTTTTATGTTTATAATGTTAGCTTTTTTTTTCTCTCTTTGTCATTTTGATTTATTTACAGGGATGATGGAGGAGACTTCAGTTGTGCATCATTTGTATGTTTGGATGAGGAAGGCTTGGATTAGGAGTATGTAGGTCTGTTAGGAATTATGTTTGTGTAGAATAAAGATTAGTTAACTATGTAATAACTATTGAATCTTCAAGTTTTATGAAAGAAACTATTTTTGAGTGTATATATTCATTAATAAAGCATTATGGTTGGGTTTCCTAGTTAAAATCGTTGTATAGCATCATAGGAATCAAAAGGAACTAAAATGTAGCAATTTGGGAACTTATTAGACGACGGTTTTTATAATAAATCATGATCTTTACAGATAATTAACGACGATTTTTCTAAAAAAAGGTCGTCTATTATAGGTAAAGATGACGTTTTTTCTTTTAAAAGGGTCATCTATTATATGTAAAGATGACGGTTTTTTTTTAAAATGGTCATCTATTATATGTAAAGATGACGGTTTTTTTTTTTTAAAAAGGTCGTCTATTGTGAAGTAAAGATGACTATTTTTTTTTTAAAAGGGTCGTCTCATGTATGTAAGATGACAGGTTTCATAAAAAGCCGTCATCTTTACATACAATACACGACGGTTTTTAAAACCGTCATCTTTCATCTATAATTAACAATCTTTACCTCTCAAACAACGGCGATTTTCTTTAAAAACCGTCGTCTTTACAGATAAACAACGACGGTGAAAAGCCGTCGTAGTTTGACACCCAAATAGATGGCGGTCGATTATAACGACGGTTTTCAAAGCATTAACACGACGGTGGATCCCCGTCGTCTATTTCGTTTTTTGTAGTAGTGATGATTTGTTCTGGGTAGCTTTTCTGCTATACTATAAACTGAATTGTGAAGATCCATATTTTGGAAAGCATATATTATAAATATCAACAAAAGAAAGAATCCTTTGATAAAAACAGAATTTTTTTGATCAAAAGAAATGAAATGAAAGTTCAAATGTGACAATCACATGGTGGAGAGTATAATCCAATAGTAGCCAAATTTCAAGATAACATAAAGACACTACCAAAGGATATCCAAAACTAAGTCTTAAACGGGGAATGTCCTTTGATCACTGTGAACTTGTTCAAAAAGTTATGATATCAAACTTATTCAAGAACATATAATATGATCTTCTGGAGGAGACCGAACAGATCAAACATAGCAGCTCTTACTTAATAATAGCGTCCTCTAATCGCATTTTCATAAATTGCTCGGTCCAGCTGCGCTTGTTATGTTTCCGGAATTTTTTTTTTTTGTGAAGCAAAAAAATAAAGAATATTAGTGCATCTGTGGGAGTATAATCATTGTTGAAATTGTGTCTATTTCTGTATTCTTTTTCGGGTCAAGAAATTAACCATCATTTATTTCTTTTTAAGCATGTTTATTCATCAATGCATAGTCATAATTAATAAGTATCTACATGCTCTATATATTGTTTATTATAAGCATATTACCTGAGCAATTTGGTTCAGATTCTTCTGCAGGACAGCATATTCCGGCGGATATGTTCAAGAACCATATGGCACCTAGAGAAAAAAATAAATAAGGGTGCTTTTATCAAAGTTAAGTGAAGCAGGCTAAAATTTTCCACAAAAAATATATAAAGAAAAAA
>BJCG01000657.1:7500-10000 GCA_005406145.1 Prunus yedoensis | reverse complement strand
TATTAGAACGGAAAATCCATTAGATAATGAACTATGGTTCTAAGCCATCTCTGGCGATGAATCAACAATTCGAAGTACCTTCTTGCGTATTCTTGATAAACCAGCGTTTATATATAGATGTAGGAAGATCCGTTTGGGAAGTAAGAAGCCCCTTTGACATCTCTTCATCTGCAAAGAATTCTCGATGTGAAAACACAGAGATAAAAGGCTGATCTTTGAATAGGAAAAAGAGTGGATCCGCAGGGTCCCAAATGAATTGGCTTATTCGAAAAAAGCCTTGTTCTTTGGAAGATCTATCTCGTGTCTGGTACTGCATGGTTCCACTCTGCAAGAACTCCGAATCATTCTCTTGAAGCCCATCCTCTTCATCATAAATGATCCGCTTGCCCCGAAATGACCTGACCCAATAGGGAAATCCCAATTCATTGGGCATTTCGATACAATCAAATAGAAAGCCCCAGGGCGCCATATTCTAGGAGCCCAACTATGTGATTGAATAAATCCTCCTCTATCCGTTGCTGGGTCGAGGACTCCATTCCCTTCTCCGATTCGTTATTGTTCATAGAGAAATCTCTGATCAACGATAGAAATAGAAAGGATCCATTTTGCATCATATCTAAGGGATTCCTTGGTTCGGGCCGAAGAAGCCATGTCACTCGATCATTATCAAAATGACTGCAATCTTTTTCTGTCCGTGAGGATCCCACCGGAGCGCCTTCTACGTCTAATAGGCCATGAACTAGATCAGAATCATTCTCAACGAGTCCATAAGAAGTGATCCCATTTTTTCATCGGGTCGGGGTAGAGACAAAGGTCTTGAGGCGACCGATCCGGCCGAACAACTCAAAAGATAAAGAAGTATCGTTAATTTCTTCATGCTCGTTCCAAGTTCGAAGTACCATTTGTACAAATAAGAATCCCCTTCGTTACATGATTTCTTCTTATATAGATAGATATAGGATCTAGGAGCAATTACTTAGAAGTACATTTTGTTGCAACAGCCCTTCCTATCTGATAGAAAGGATCCCATGATCTGAACCGATCTTACTTGGATCGCAAATCCCAAGTTTGTCTATGAGAGCAGATCTAATTATATTAGTGTCTATAATTGATTTCTTCTGTGTAATACTAATCGATAGGGCCTCATGGTAAGTGCTACAAGATCTCGTACATTGGGAACCATGGTTATGGACCCGAATCCATTAGTATGGAACATTTCTTTCCAAGTGAAATCCCCTGTATATGAAAGAGTGAAAAGTGCTTTCGTTGTTGTGGAATAAGAAGCCTTCGTATCTATAATGCATGTATTTAATTTATTCGGAGCTATAGAGCGGGATCCACTTTTTTTGGGAATATGAGTCGAAGCATAACAAGAATATTTCTAGTGGAACATCTTTCACAATCCCTGGGAGAGATAGTTCACTAATAGACCGAGGGATAAGTAATTCGACTCATTCACATCCAGATCATGAATGTTGGATCCATATTATGCAAGGAGACATGCTTTTGCTAATTCGAATTGAAGGGTGATATAAAATCGGTCTATTTCCGGCATCATCATACCCATAGTTAGCGCATTCATCATAGTTAGAAGCTCTAGCTCCGTATCAAAGTCACGGTCGTCACTATCATCAATATCGTCGCTATCATCAATATCGTCACTATCATCAACAAGAAAACCCTTGGGCTTGTTATCCAGGAACTTGTTCAGAAATACTGTAATGAAAGGAACATAGGAGTTTGTCGCTAGGTATTTGACCAAATAGGATCGTCCAGTTCCTAGAGAACCTATCACTAAAATACCCCTAGAGAGGGATAGGGCTAAGCGGAGCGAAAAGGGTTTTCCATGAGATGGGAAATGAAAACTATTAGCCCCACAGGAGGTTTGTGAATAAGTGATTGTCTGATAATGAGCAAGGAATATCCGTCTTTCTGCTAAACAGGATGTATTGAACTCATAATTCATTAGATACTTTTTATGAATGTCAACTAAGTATCGTAAGTAAATTGCTTCCCGGTTGTTCAATCATTTGATAACCAGAGTCATTCTTTGATAAATGATCACTATAGGTCAGACTCAATAGAATTTGATCAATCCTTTTTTCTGTCGTTAAGGTGAGAACTGAACCAAGAATTCTCTTTCTTTATCATCAATCGAATCACTGTTCGAGACCCAGGATTCTATTTATCATCAATCAAATCACCGTTCACGTTTTTTCTTTTTCTTATCAATGAATAGATCTCTTTACTTGTATGACTAGCTGTCTCGTATTTCTCGAAAAGCGATATATGATGGATTGGTATGATCTTATGATATCGATGAGATTGATATTCAAATATTTCTTCTTAGAACGTATTGATTTGACCCCATAAGCGGGACCACCACCCCATAGCATGTTGCCGACAGAAGCAGAACCCCGTATTTCTTCTAGAGAATCTCCTAATTGTTCCCGAGCAACTAGAAAGAGATTCTTTAACCAGAAAGAATTCAGTTCAGATG
>BJCG01000656.1:0-26569 GCA_005406145.1 Prunus yedoensis | reverse complement strand
ATATATATACTATATATAGATATATAGATATATATATATATATGTACGTATGTATTTTCAATAGTACATTCGTATTTTATACATGTCTACTATTTTTTAAAAAGCAACCTACAATAGTCGTATTGTACATGTACGTACGCATTCTAATGCTTAATACCCATATTTTTTACAAGATTTTCAATAGTTCACACAAAGTTCACGTATTATACAAATCATTCTCACATATTATTGAATACGAATAATATATGTTATAAAAATTATACTAAAATATATATAGTGGCTTATTAATATCTACAAAGTACAAACCAATGAAACTTCGAGGGTCCTCTTTTCTTTTTTTCGTTTATACATGAATAGTATAGATAGGCCTTTTCGAATAGTATAGCCGTGCGGCTATACTACGATTTTTTCCCAAAAATAAAATAGTGACACGTGGCGTCTAATCGCTGGAGGGCCTTTTTTTTTTTTCAAAAATAGGATAGCCGCGCGGCTATACTCTGTTTTTTAAAATATTTTTTATTATAAAAGTGGAGTTTTCTTGACACGTGGCGCCTAATGACTGGGCTCCTCTTTTTTTATATGTAAAATAGTACAGCCGCGCGGCTATACTCAGTTTTTAAATTTTTTTTTTAAACGTATAGCCGCACGGCTATACATATGATATATATATATATATGATATATTATATATATATATGTACGTATGTATTTTCAATATTACATTCGTATTTTTATACATGTCTACTATGTTTTAAAAAGCAAACCTACAATAGTCGTATTGTACATGTACGTATGCATTTCTAATGCTTAATACCCATATTTTTTACAAGATTTTCAATAGTTCCACAAAGTTCACGTATTATACAAATCATTCTCACATATTATTGAATACGAATAATATATGTTATAAAAATTATACTAAAATATTATATAGTGGCTTATTAATATCTACAAAGTACAAACCAATGAAACTTCGAGGGTCCTCTTTTCTTTTTTTCGTTTATACATGAAATAGTATAGATAGGCCTTTTCGAATAGTATAGCCGTGCGGCTATACTACGATTTTTTCCCAAAAATAAAATAGTGACACGTGGCGTCTAATCGCTGGAGGGCCTTTTTTTTTTTCAAAAATAGGATAGCCGCGCGGCTATACTCTGTTTTTTAAAATATTTTTTTATTATAAAAGTGGAGTTTTCTTGACACGTGGCGCCTAATGACTGGGCTCCTCTTTTTTTATATGTAAAAATAGTACAGCCGCGCGGCTATACGCAGTTTTTAAATTTTTTTTTAAACGTATAGCCGCACGGCTATACTATATATATATATATATATATATATATATATAATATATATGTACGTATGTTTTCAATATTACATTCGTATTTTATACATGTCTACTATTTTTTAAAAAGCAAACCTACAATAGTCGTATTGTACATGTACGTATGCATTTCTAATGCTTAATACCCATATTTTTTACAAGATTTTCAATAGTTCACACAAAGTTCACGTATTATACAAATCATTCTCACATATTATTGAATACGAATAATATATGTTATAAAATTATACTAAAATATTATATAGTGGCTTATTAATATCTACAAAGTACAAACCAATGAAACTTCGAGGGTCCTCTTTCTTTTTTTCGTTTATACATGAAATAGTATAGATAGGCCTTTTCGAATAGTATAGCCGTGCGGCTATACTACGATTTTTCCCAAAAATAAAATAGTGACACGTGGCGTCTAATCGCTGGAGGGCCTTTTTTTTTTTTCAAAAATAGGATAGCCGCGCGGCTATACTCTGTTTTTTAAAATATTTTTTTATTATAAAAGTGGAGTTTTCTGACACGTGGCGCCTAATGACTGGGCTCCTCTTTTTTTATATGTAAAAATAGTACAGCCGCGCGGCTATACGCAGTTTTTAAATTTTTTTTAAACGTATAGCCGCACGGCTACTACTTGAATATATTATATATATATATATAATATATGTACGTATGTATTTTTCAATATTACATTCGTATTTTATACATGTCTACTATTTTTTTAAAAAGCAAACCTACAATAGTCGTATTGTACATGTACGTATGCATTTCTAATGCTTAATACCCATATTTTTTACAAGATTTTCAATAGTTCACACAAAGTTCACGTATTATACAAATCATTCTCACATATTATTGAATACGAATAATATATGTTATAAAATTATACTAAAATATTATATAGTGGCTTATTAATATCTACAAAGTACAAACCAATGAAACTTCGAGGGTCCTCTTTTCTTTTTTTTCGTTTATACATGAAATAGTATAGATAGGCCTTTTCGAATAGTATAGCCGTGCGGCTATACTACGATTTTTTCCCAAAAATAAAATAGTGACACGTGGCGTCTAATCGCTGGAGGGCCTTTTTTTTTTTCAAAAATAGGATAGCCGCGCGGCTATACTCTGTTTTTTAAATATTTTTTTATTATAAAGTGGAGTTTTCTTGACACGTGGCGCCTAATGACTGGGCTCCTCTTTTTTTATATGTAAAATAGTACAGCCGCGCGGCTATACTCAGTTTTTAAATTTTTTTTAAACGTATAGCCGCACGGCTATACTATTATATATATATATATATATATATATATATATATATATCTATATATGTACGTATGTATTTTTCAATATTACATTCGTATTTTATACATGTCTACTATTTTTTAAAAAGCAAACCTACAATAGTCGTATTGTACATGTACGTACGCATTTCTAATGCTTAATACCCATATTTTTTACAAGATTTTCAATAGTTCACACAAGTTCACGTATTATACAAATCATTCTCACATATTATTGAATACGAATAATATATGTTATAAAAATTATACTAAAATATTATATAGTGGCTTATTAATATCTACAAAGTACAAACCAATGAAACTTCGAGGGTCCTCTTTTCTTTTTTCGTTTATACATGAAATAGTATAGATAGGCCTTTTCGAATAGTATAGCCGTGCGGCTATACTACGATTTTTCCCAAAAATAAAATAGTGACACGTGGCGTCTAATCGCTGGAGGGCCTTTTTTTTTTTCAAAAATAGGATAGCCGCGCGGCTATACTCTGTTTTTTAAAATATTTTTTTATTATAAAAGTGGAGTTTTCTTGACACGTGGCGCCTAATGACTGGGCTCCTCTTTTTTTATATGTAAAAATAGTACAGCCGCGCGGCTATACGCAGTTTTTAAATTTTTTTTTAAACGTATAGCCGCACGGCTATACTATTGTATATATATATATATATATATATATATATGTACGTATGTATTTTCAATATTACATTCGTATTTTATACATGTCTACTATTTTTTAAAAAGCAACCTACAATAGTCGTATTGTACATGTACGTATGCATTTCTAATGCTTAATACCCATATTTTTTACAAGATTTTCAATAGTTCACACAAAGTTCACGTATTATACAAATCATTCTCACATATTATTGAATACGAATAATATATGTTATAAAAATTATACTAAAATATTATATAGTGGCTTATTAATATCTACAACGTACAAACCAATGAAACTTCGAGGGTCCTCTTTCTTTTTTCGTTTATACATGAAATAGTATAGATAGGCCTTTCGAATAGTATAGCCGTGCGGCTATACTACGATTTTTTCCCAAAAATAAAATAGTGACACGTGGCGTCTAATCGCTGGAGGGCCTTTTTTTTTTTTCAAAAATAGGATAGCCGCGCGGCTATACTCTGTTTTTTAAAATATTTTTTTATTATACAAGTGGAGTTTTCTTGACACGTGGCGCCTAATGACTGGGCTCCTCTTTTTTTATATGTAAAAATAGTACAGCCGCGCGGCTATACGCAGTTTTTAATTTTTTTTTTAAACGTATAGCCGCACGGCTATACTATTGTATATATATATATATATATATATATATATGTACGTATGTATTTTTCAATATTACATTCGTATTTTATACATGTCTACTATTTTTTAAAAAGCAAACCTACAATAGTCGTATTGTACATGTACGTATGCATTTCTAATGCTTAATACCCATATTTTTTACAAGATTTTCAATAGTTCACACAAAGTTCACGTATTATACAAATCATTCTCACATATTATTGAATACGAATAATATATGTTATAAAAATTATACTAAAATATTATATAGTGGCTTATTAATATCTACAAAGTACAAACCAATGAAACTTCGAGGGTCCTCTTTTCTTTTTTTCGTTTATACATGAAATAGTATAGATAGGCCTTTTCGAATAGTATAGCCGTGCGGCTATACTACGATTTTTTCCCAAAAATAAAATAGTGACACGTGGCGTCTAATCGCTGGAGGGCCTTTTTTTTTTTTCAAAAATAGGATAGCCGCGCGGCTATACTCTGTTTTTTAAAATATTTTTTTATTATAAAAGTGGAGTTTTCTTGACACGTGGCGCCTAATGACTGGGCTCCTCTTTTTTTATATGTAAAAATAGTACAGCCGCGCGGCTATACGCAGTTTTTAAATTTTTTTTTAAACGTATAGCCGCACGGCTATACTATTATATATATATATATATATATATATATATGTACGTATGTATTTTTCAATATTACATTCGTATTTTATACATGTCTACTATTTTTTAAAAAGCAAACCTACAATAGTCGTATTGTACATGTACGTACGCATTTCTAATGCTTAATACCCATATTTTTTACAAGATTTTCAATAGTTCACACAAAGTTCACGTATTATACAAATCATTCTCACATATTATTGAATACGAATAATATATGTTATAAAAATTATACTAAAATATTATATAGTGGCTTATTAATATCTACAAAGTACAAACCAATGAAACTTCGAGGGTCCTCTTTTCTTTTTTTCGTTTATACATGAAATAGTATAGATAGGCCTTTTCGAATAGTATAGCCGTGCGGCTATACTACGATTTTTTCCCAAAAATAAAATAGTGACACGTGGCGTCTAATCGCTGGAGGGCCTTTTTTTTTTTTCAAAAATAGGATAGCCGCGCGGCTATACTCTGTTTTTTAAAATATTTTTTTATTATAAAAGTGGAGTTTTCTTGACACGTGGCGCCTAATGACTGGGCTCCTCTTTTTTTATATGTAAAAATAGTACAGCCGCGCGGCTATACGCAGTTTTTAAATTTTTTTTTAAACGTATAGCCGCACGGCTATACTATTGTATATATATATATATATATATATATATATATATGTACGTATGTATTTTTCAATATTACATTCGTATTTTATACATGTCTACTATTTTTTAAAAAGCAAACCTACAATAGTCGTATTGTACATGTACGTATGCATTTCTAATGCTTAATACCCATATTTTTTACAAGATTTTCAATAGTTCACACAAAGTTCACGTATTATACAAATCATTCTCACATATTATTGAATACGAATAATATATGTTATAAAAATTATACTAAAATATTATATAGTGGCTTATTAATATCTACAAAGTACAAACCAATGAAACTTCGAGGGTCCTCTTTTCTTTTTTTCGTTTATACATGAAATAGTATAGATAGGCCTTTTCGAATAGTATAGCCGTGCGGCTATACTACGATTTTTTCCCAAAAATAAAATAGTGACACGTGGCGTCTAATCGCTGGAGGGCCTTTTTTTTTTTTCAAAAATAGGATAGCCGCGCGGCTATACTCTGTTTTTTAAAATATTTTTTTATTATAAAAGTGGAGTTTTCTTGACACGTGGCGCCTAATGACTGGGCTCCTCTTTTTTTATATGTAAAATAGTACAGCCGCGCGGCTATACGCAGTTTTTAAATTTTTTTTTAAACGTATAGCCGCACGGCTATACTATTGTATATATATATATATATATATATATATATATGTACGTATGTATTTTTCAATATTACATTCGTATTTTATACATGTCTACTATTTTTTAAAAAGCAAACCTACAATAGTCGTATTGTACATGTACGTATGCATTTCTAATGCTTAATACCCATATTTTTTACAAGATTTTCAATAGTTCACACAAAGTTCACGTATTATACAAATCATTCTCACATATTATTGAATACGAATAATATATGTTATAAAAATTATACTAAAATATTATATAGTGGCTTATTAATATCTACAAAGTACAAACCAATGAAACTTCGAGGGTCCTCTTTTCTTTTTTTCGTTTATACATGAAATAGTATAGATAGGCCTTTTCGAATAGTATAGCCGTGCGGCTATACTACGATTTTTTCCCAAAAATAAAATAGTGACACGTGGCGTCTAATCGCTGGAGGGCCTTTTTTTTTTTCAAAAATAGGATAGCCGCGCGGCTATACTCTGTTTTTTAAAATATTTTTTTATTATAAAAGTGGAGTTTTCTTGACACGTGGCGCCTAATGACTGGGCTCCTCTTTTTTTATATGTAAAAATAGTACAGCCGCGCGGCTATACGCAGTTTTTAAATTTTTTTTTAAACGTATAGCCGCACGGCTATACTATTGTATATATATATATATATATATATATATATATGTACGTATGTATTTTTCAATATTACATTCGTATTTTATACATGTCTACTATTTTTTAAAAAGCAAACCTACAATAGTCGTATTGTACATGTACGTATGCATTTCTAATGCTTAATACCCATATTTTTTACAAGATTTTCAATAGTTCACACAAAGTTCACGTATTATACAAATCATTCTCACATATTATTGAATACGAATAATATATGTTATAAAAATTATACTAAAATATTATATAGTGGCTTATTAATATCTACAAAGTACAAACCAATGAAACTTCGAGGGTCCTCTTTTCTTTTTTTCGTTTATACATGAAATAGTATAGATAGGCCTTTTCGAATAGTATAGCCGTGCGGCTATACTACGATTTTTTTCCCAAAAATAAAATAGTGACACGTGGCGTCTAATCGCTGGAGGGCCTTTTTTTTTTTTCAAAAATAGGATAGCCGCGCGGCTATACTCTGTTTTTTAAAATATTTTTTTATTATAAAAGTGGAGTTTTCTTGACACGTGGCGCCTAATGACTGGGCTCCTCTTTTTTTATATGTAAAAATAGTACAGCCGCGCGGCTATACGCAGTTTTTAAATTTTTTTTAAACGTATAGCCGCACGGCTATACTATTGTATATATATATATATATATATATATATATATGTACGTATGTATTTTTCAATATTACATTCGTATTTTATACATGTCTACTA
Organism: Prunus yedoensis; assembly: GCA_005406145.1. Lineage (NCBI taxonomy): Eukaryota > Viridiplantae > Streptophyta > Magnoliopsida > Rosales > Rosaceae > Prunus > Prunus yedoensis. Next base: position 19,301 of record BJCG01000656.1, on the reverse strand, counting down.
TTTTTTAAAAAGCAAACCTACAATAGTCGTATTGTACATGTACGTATGCATTTCTAATGCTTAATACCCATATTTTTTACAAGATTTTCAATAGTTCACACAAAGTTCACGTATTATACAAATCATTCTCACATATTATTGAATACGAATAATATATGTTATAAAAATTATACTAAAATATTATATAGTGGCTTATTAATATCTACAAAGTACAAACCAATGAAACTTCGAGGGTCCTCTTTTCTTTTTTTCGTTTATACATGAAATAGTATAGATAGGCCTTTTCGAATAGTATAGCCGTGCGGCTATACTACGATTTTTTCCCAAAAATAAAATAGTGACACGTGGCGTCTAATCGCTGGAGGGCCTTTTTTTTTTTCAAAAATAGGATAGCCGCGCGGCTATACTCTGTTTTTTAAAATATTTTTTTATTATAAAAGTGGAGTTTTCTTGACACGTGGCGCCTAATGACTGGGCTCCTCTTTTTTTATATGTAAAAATAGTACAGCCGCGCGGCTATACGCAGTTTTTAAATTTTTTTTTAAACGTATAGCCGCACGGCTATACTATTGTATATATATATATATATATATATATATATATATGTACGTATGTATTTTTCAATATTACATTCGTATTTTATACATGTCTACTATTTTTAAAAAGCAAACCTACAATAGTCGTATTGTACATGTACGTATGCATTTCTAATGCTTAATACCCATATTTTTTACAAGATTTTCAATAGTTCACACAAAGTTCACGTATTATACAAATCATTCTCACATATTATTGAATACGAATAATATATGTTATAAAAATTATACTAAAATATTATATAGTGGCTTATTAATATCTACAAAGTACAAACCAATGAAACTTCGAGGGTCCTCTTTTCTTTTTTTCGTTTATACATGAAATAGTATAGATAGGCCTTTTCGAATAGTATAGCCGTGCGGCTATACTACGATTTTTTCCCAAAAATAAAATAGTGACACGTGGCGTCTAATCGCTGGAGGGCCTTTTTTTTTTTTTCAAAAATAGGATAGCCGCGCGGCTATACTCTGTTTTTTAAAATATTTTTTTATTATAAAAGTGGAGTTTTCTTGACACGTGGCGCCTAATGACTGGGCTCCTCTTTTTTTATATGTAAAAATAGTACAGCCGCGCGGCTATACTCAGTTTTTAAATTTTTTTTTAAACGTATAGCCGCACGGCTATACTATTATATATATATATATATATATATATATATATGTACGTATGTATTTTTCAATATTACATTCGTATTTTATACATGTCTACTATTTTTTAAAAAGCAAACCTACAATAGTCGTATTGTACATGTACGTATGCATTTCTAATGCTTAATACCCATATTTTTTACAAGATTTTCAATAGTTCACACAAAGTTCACGTATTATACAAATCATTCTCACATATTATTGAATACGAATAATATATGTTATAAAAATTATACTAAAATATTATATAGTGGCTTATTAATATCTACAAAGTACAAACCAATGAAACTTCGAGGGTCCTCTTTTCTTTTTTTCGTTTATACATGAAATAGTATAGATAGGCCTTTTCGAATAGTATAGCCGTGCGGCTATACTACGATTTTTTCCCAAAAATAAAATAGTGACACGTGGCGTCTAATCGCTGGAGGGCCTTTTTTTTTTTTCAAAAATAGGATAGCCGCGCGGCTATACTCTGTTTTTTAAAATATTTTTTTATTATAAAAGTGGAGTTTTCTTGACACGTGGCGCCTAATGACTGGGCTCCTCTTTTTTTATATGTAAAAATAGTACAGCCGCGCGGCTATACGCAGTTTTTAAATTTTTTTTTAAACGTATAGCCGCACGGCTATACTATTGTATATATATATATATATATATATATATATGTACGTATGTATTTTTCAATATTACATTCGTATTTTATACATGTCTACTATTTTTTAAAAAGCAAACCTACAATAGTCGTATTGTACATGTACGTATGCATTTCTAATGCTTAATACCCATATTTTTTACAAGATTTTCAATAGTTCACACAAAGTTCACGTATTATACAAATCATTCTCACATATTATTGAATACGAATAATATATGTTATAAAAATTATACTAAAATATTATATAGTGGCTTATTAATATCTACAAAGTACAAACCAATGAAACTTCGAGGGTCCTCTTTTCTTTTTTTCGTTTATACATGAAATAGTATAGATAGGCCTTTTCGAATAGTATAGCCGTGCGGCTATACTACGATTTTTTCCCAAAAATAAAATAGTGACACGTGGCGTCTAATCGCTGGAGGGCCTTTTTTTTTTTTCAAAAATAGGATAGCCGCGCGGCTATACTCTGTTTTTTAAAATATTTTTTTATTATAAAAGTGGAGTTTTCTTGACACGTGGCGCCTAATGACTGGGCTCCTCTTTTTTTATATGTAAAAATAGTACAGCCGCGCGGCTATACGCAGTTTTTAAATTTTTTTTTAAACGTATAGCCGCACGGCTATACTATTGTATATATATATATATATATATATATATATATATGTACGTATGTATTTTTCAATATTACATTCGTATTTTATACATGTCTACTATTTTTTAAAAAGCAAACCTACAATAGTCGTATTGTACATGTACGTATGCATTTCTAATGCTTAATACCCATATTTTTTACAAGATTTTCAATAGTTCACACAAAGTTCACGTATTATACAAATCATTCTCACATATTATTGAATACGAATAATATATGTTATAAAAATTATACTAAAATATTATATAGTGGCTTATTAATATCTACAAAGTACAAACCAATGAAACTTCGAGGGTCCTCTTTTCTTTTTTCGTTTATACATGAAATAGTATAGATAGGCCTTTTCGAATAGTATAGCCGTGCGGCTATACTACGATTTTTTCCCAAAAATAAAATAGTGACACGTGGCGTCTAATCGCTGGAGGGCCTTTTTTTTTTTCAAAAATAGGATAGCCGCGCGGCTATACTCTGTTTTTTAAAATATTTTTTTATTATAAAGTGGAGTTTTCTTGACACGTGGCGCCTAATGACTGGGCTCCTCTTTTTTTATATGTAAAAATAGTACAGCCGCGCGGCTATACGCAGTTTTTAAATTTTTTTTAAACGTATAGCCGCACGGCTATACTATTGTATATATATATATATATATATATATATATATGTACGTATGTATTTTTCAATATTACATTCGTATTTTATACATGTCTACTATTTTTTAAAAAGCAAACCTACAATAGTCGTATTGTACATGTACGTATGCATTTCTAATGCTTAATACCCATATTTTTTACAAGATTTTCAATAGTTCACACAAAGTTCACGTATTATACAAATCATTCTCACATATTATTGAATACGAATAATATATGTTATAAAAATTATACTAAAATATTATATAGTGGCTTATTAATATCTACAAAGTACAAACCAATGAAACTTCGAGGGTCCTCTTTTCTTTTTTTCGTTTATACATGAAATAGTATAGATAGGCCTTTTCGAATAGTATAGCCGTGCGGCTATACTACGATTTTTTCCCAAAAATAAAATAGTGACACGTGGCGTCTAATCGCTGGAGGGCCTTTTTTTTTTTTCAAAAATAGGATAGCCGCGCGGCTATACTCTGTTTTTTAAAATATTTTTTTATTATAAAAGTGGAGTTTTCTTGACACGTGGCGCCTAATGACTGGGCTCCTCTTTTTTTATATGTAAAAATAGTACAGCCGCGCGGCTATACGCAGTTTTTAAATTTTTTTTTAAACGTATAGCCGCACGGCTATACTATTGTATATATATATATATATATATATATATATATGTACGTATGTATTTTTCAATATTACATTCGTATTTTATACATGTCTACTATTTTTTAAAAAGCAAACCTACAATAGTCGTATTGTACATGTACGTATGCATTTCTAATGCTTAATACCCATATTTTTTACAAGATTTTCAATAGTTCACACAAAGTTCACGTATTATACAAATCATTCTCACATATTATTGAATACGAATAATATATGTTATAAAAATTATACTAAAATATTATATAGTGGCTTATTAATATCTACAAAGTACAAACCAATGAAACTTCGAGGGTCCTCTTTTCTTTTTTTCGTTTATACATGAAATAGTATAGATAGGCCTTTTCGAATAGTATAGCCGTGCGGCTATACTACGATTTTTTCCCAAAAATAAAATAGTGACACGTGGCGTCTAATCGCTGGAGGGCCTTTTTTTTTTTTCAAAAATAGGATAGCCGCGCGGCTATACTCTGTTTTTTAAAATATTTTTTTATTATAAAAGTGGAGTTTTCTTGACACGTGGCGCCTAATGACTGGGCTCCTCTTTTTTTATATGTAAAAATAGTACAGCCGCGCGGCTATACGCAGTTTTTAAATTTTTTTTTAAACGTATAGCCGCACGGCTATACTATTGTATATATATATATATATATATATATATATATGTACGTATGTATTTTTCAATATTACATTCGTATTTTATACATGTCTACTATTTTTTAAAAAGCAAACCTACAATAGTCGTATTGTACATGTACGTATGCATTTCTAATGCTTAATACCCATATTTTTTACAAGATTTTCAATAGTTCACACAAAGTTCACGTATTATACAAATCATTCTCACATATTATTGAATACGAATAATATATGTTATAAAAATTATACTAAAATATTATATAGTGGCTTATTAATATCTACAAAGTACAAACCAATGAAACTTCGAGGGTCCTCTTTTCTTTTTTTCGTTTATACATGAAATAGTATAGATAGGCCTTTTCGAATAGTATAGCCGTGCGGCTATACTACGATTTTTTCCCAAAAATAAAATAGTGACACGTGGCGTCTAATCGCTGGAGGGCCTTTTTTTTTTTCAAAAATAGGATAGCCGCGCGGCTATACTCTGTTTTTTAAAATATTTTTTTATTATAAAAGTGGAGTTTTCTTGACACGTGGCGCCTAATGACTGGGCTCCTCTTTTTTTATATGTAAAAATAGTACAGCCGCGCGGCTATACGCAGTTTTTAAATTTTTTTTTAAACGTATAGCCGCACGGCTATACTATTGTATATATATATATATATATATATATATATATGTACGTATGTATTTTTCAATATTACATTCGTATTTTATACATGTCTACTATTTTTTAAAAAGCAAACCTACAATAGTCGTATTGTACATGTACGTATGCATTTCTAATGCTTAATACCCATATTTTTTACAAGATTTTCAATAGTTCACACAAAGTTCACGTATTATACAAATCATTCTCACATATTATTGAATACGAATAATATATGTTATAAAAATTATACTAAAATATTATATAGTGGCTTATTAATATCTACAAAGTACAAACCAATGAAACTTCGAGGGTCCTCTTTTCTTTTTTTCGTTTATACATGAAATAGTATAGATAGGCCTTTTCGAATAGTATAGCCGTGCGGCTATACTACGATTTTTTCCCAAAAATAAAATAGTGACACGTGGCGTCTAATCGCTGGAGGGCCTTTTTTTTTTTTCAAAAATAGGATAGCCGCGCGGCTATACTCTGTTTTTTAAAATATTTTTTTATTATAAAGTGGAGTTTTCTTGACACGTGGCGCCTAATGACTGGGCTCCTCTTTTTTTATATGTAAAAATAGTACAGCCGCGCGGCTATACGCAGTTTTTAAATTTTTTTTAAACGTATAGCCGCACGGCTATACTATTATATATATATATATATATATATATATATATATGTACGTATGTATTTTTCAATATTACATTCGTATTTTATACATGTCTACTATTTTTTAAAAAGCAAACCTACAATAGTCGTATTGTACATGTACGTATGCATTTCTAATGCTTAATACCCATATTTTTTACAAGATTTTCAATAGTTCACACAAAGTTCACGTATTATACAAATCATTCTCACATATTATTGAATACGAATAATATATGTTATAAAAATTATACTAAAATATTATATAGTGGCTTATTAATATCTACAAAGTACAAACCAATGAAACTTCGAGGGTCCTCTTTTCTTTTTTTCGTTTATACATGAAATAGTATAGATAGGCCTTTTCGAATAGTATAGCCGTGCGGCTATACTACGATTTTTTCCCAAAAATAAAATAGTGACACGTGGCGTCTAATCGCTGGAGGGCCTTTTTTTTTTTCAAAAATAGGATAGCCGCGCGGCTATACTCTGTTTTTTAAAATATTTTTTTATTATAAAAGTGGAGTTTTCTTGACACGTGGCGCCTAATGACTGGGCTCCTCTTTTTTTATATGTAAAAATAGTACAGCCGCGCGGCTATACGCAGTTTTTAAATTTTTTTTTAAACGTATAGCCGCACGGCTATACTATTGTATATATATATATATATATATATATATATATATGTACGTATGTATTTTTCAATATTACATTCGTATTTTATACATGTCTACTATTTTTTAAAAAGCAAACCTACAATAGTCGTATTGTACATGTACGTATGCATTTCTAATGCTTAATACCCATATTTTTTACAAGATTTTCAATAGTTCACACAAAGTTCACGTATTATACAAATCATTCTCACATATTATTGAATACGAATAATATATGTTATAAAAATTATACTAAAATATTATATAGTGGCTTATTAATATCTACAAAGTACAAACCAATGAAACTTCGAGGGTCCTCTTTTCTTTTTTTCGTTTATACATGAAATAGTATAGATAGGCCTTTTCGAATAGTATAGCCGTGCGGCTATACTACGATTTTTTCCCAAAAATAAAATAGTGACACGTGGCGTCTAATCGCTGGAGGGCCTTTTTTTTTTTTCAAAAATAGGATAGCCGCGCGGCTATACTCTGTTTTTTAAAATATTTTTTTATTATAAAAGTGGAGTTTTCTTGACACGTGGCGCCTAATGACTGGGCTCCTCTTTTTTTATATGTAAAAATAGTACAGCCGCGCGGCTATACGCAGTTTTTAAATTTTTTTTTAAACGTATAGCCGCACGGCTATACTATGTATATATATATATATATATATATATATATGTACGTATGTATTTTTCAATATTACATTCGTATTTTATACATGTCTACTATTTTTTAAAAAGCAAACCTACAATAGTCGTATTGTACATGTACGTATGCATTTCTAATGCTTAATACCCATATTTTTTACAAGATTTTCAATAGTTCACACAAAGTTCACGTATTATACAAATCATTCTCACATATTATTGAATACGAATAATATATGTTATAAAAATTATACTAAAATATTATATAGTGGCTTATTAATATCTACAAAGTACAAACCAATGAAACTTCGAGGGTCCTCTTTTCTTTTTTTCGTTTATACATGAAATAGTATAGATAGGCCTTTTCGAATAGTATAGCCGTGCGGCTATACTACGATTTTTTCCCAAAAATAAAATAGTGACACGTGGCGTCTAATCGCTGGAGGGCCTTTTTTTTTTTTCAAAAATAGGATAGCCGCGCGGCTATACTCTGTTTTTTAAAATATTTTTTTATTATAAAAGTGGAGTTTTCTTGACACGTGGCGCCTAATGACTGGGCTCCTCTTTTTTTATATGTAAAAATAGTACAGCCGCGCGGCTATACGCAGTTTTTAAATTTTTTTTTAAACGTATAGCCGCACGGCTATACTATTGTATATATATATATATATATATATATATATATGTACGTATGTATTTTTCAATATTACATTCGTATTTTATACATGTCTACTATTTTTTAAAAAGCAAACCTACAATAGTCGTATTGTACATGTACGTATGCATTTCTAATGCTTAATACCCATATTTTTTACAAGATTTTCAATAGTTCACACAAAGTTCACGTATTATACAAATCATTCTCACATATTATTGAATACGAATAATATATGTTATAAAAATTATACTAAAATATTATATAGTGGCTTATTAATATCTACAAAGTACAAACCAATGAAACTTCGAGGGTCCTCTTTTCTTTTTTTCGTTTATACATGAAATAGTATAGATAGGCCTTTTCGAATAGTATAGCCGTGCGGCTATACTACGATTTTTTCCCAAAAATAAAATAGTGACACGTGGCGTCTAATCGCTGGAGGGCCTTTTTTTTTTTTCAAAAATAGGATAGCCGCGCGGCTATACTCTGTTTTTTAAAATATTTTTTTATTATAAAAGTGGAGTTTTCTTGACACGTGGCGCCTAATGACTGGGCTCCTCTTTTTTTATATGTAAAAATAGTACAGCCGCGCGGCTATACGCAGTTTTTAAATTTTTTTTTAAACGTATAGCCGCACGGCTATACTATTGTATATATATATATATATATATATATATATATGTACGTATGTATTTTTCAATATTACATTCGTATTTTATACATGTCTACTATTTTTTAAAAAGCAAACCTACAATAGTCGTATTGTACATGTACGTATGCATTTCTAATGCTTAATACCCATATTTTTTACAAGATTTTCAATAGTTCACACAAAGTTCACGTATTATACAAATCATTCTCACATATTATTGAATACGAATAATATATGTTATAAAAATTATACTAAAATATTATATAGTGGCTTATTAATATCTACAAAGTACAAACCAATGAAACTTCGAGGGTCCTCTTTTCTTTTTTTCGTTTATACATGAAATAGTATAGATAGGCCTTTTCGAATAGTATAGCCGTGCGGCTATACTACGATTTTTTCCCAAAAATAAAATAGTGACACGTGGCGTCTAATCGCTGGAGGGCCTTTTTTTTTTTTCAAAAATAGGATAGCCGCGCGGCTATACTCTGTTTTTTAAAATATTTTTTTATTATAAAAGTGGAGTTTTCTTGACACGTGGCGCCTAATGACTGGGCTCCTCTTTTTTTATATGTAAAAATAGTACAGCCGCGCGGCTATACGCAGTTTTTAAATTTTTTTTTAAACGTATAGCCGCACGGCTATACTATTGTATATATATATATATATATATATATATATATGTACGTATGTATTTTTCAATATTACATTCGTATTTTATACATGTCTACTATTTTTTAAAAAGCAAACCTACAATAGTCGTATTGTACATGTACGTATGCATTTCTAATGCTTAATACCCATATTTTTTACAAGATTTTCAATAGTTCACACAAAGTTCACGTATTATACAAATCATTCTCACATATTATTGAATACGAATAATATATGTTATAAAAATTATACTAAAATATTATATAGTGGCTTATTAATATCTACAAAGTACAAACCAATGAAACTTCGAGGGTCCTCTTTTCTTTTTTTCGTTTATACATGAAATAGTATAGATAGGCCTTTTCGAATAGTATAGCCGTGCGGCTATACTACGATTTTTTCCCAAAAATAAAATAGTGACACGTGGCGTCTAATCGCTGGAGGGCCTTTTTTTTTTTCAAAAATAGGATAGCCGCGCGGCTATACTCTGTTTTTTAAAATATTTTTTTATTATAAAAGTGGAGTTTTCTTGACACGTGGCGCCTAATGACTGGGCTCCTCTTTTTTTATATGTAAAAATAGTACAGCCGCGCGGCTATACGCAGTTTTTAAATTTTTTTTAAACGTATAGCCGCACGGCTATACTATTATATATATATATATATATATATATATATATATGTACGTATGTATTTTTCAATATTACATTCGTATTTTATACATGTCTACTATTTTTTAAAAAGCAAACCTACAATAGTCGTATTGTACATGTACGTACGCATTTCTAATGCTTAATACCCATATTTTTTACAAGATTTTCAATAGTTCACACAAAGTTCACGTATTATACAAATCATTCTCACATATTATTGAATACGAATAATATATGTTATAAAAATTATACTAAAATATTATATAGTGGCTTATTAATATCTACAAAGTACAAACCAATGAAACTTCGAGGGTCCTCTTTTCTTTTTTTCGTTTATACATGAAATAGTATAGATAGGCCTTTTCGAATAGTATAGCCGTGCGGCTATACTACGATTTTTTCCCAAAATAAAATAGTGACACGTGGCGTCTAATCGCTGGAGGGCCTTTTTTTTTTTTCAAAAATAGGATAGCCGCGCGGCTATACTCTGTTTTTTAAAATATTTTTTTATTATAAAAGTGGAGTTTTCTTGACACGTGGCGCCTAATGACTGGGCTCCTCTTTTTTTATATGTAAAAATAGTACAGCCGCGCGGCTATACGCAGTTTTTAAATTTTTTTTTAAACGTATAGCCGCACGGCTATACTATTGTATATATATATATATATATATATATATATATATGTACGTATGTATTTTTCAATATTACATTCGTATTTTATACATGTCTACTATTTTTTAAAAAGCAAACCTACAATAGTCGTATTGTACATGTACGTATGCATTTCTAATGCTTAATACCCATATTTTTTACAAGATTTTCAATAGTTCACACAAAGTTCACGTATTATACAAATCATTCTCACATATTATTGAATACGAATAATATATGTTATAAAAATTATACTAAAATATTATATAGTGGCTTATTAATATCTACAAAGTACAAACCAATGAAACTTCGAGGGTCCTCTTTTCTTTTTTTCGTTTATACATGAAATAGTATAGATAGGCCTTTTCGAATAGTATAGCCGTGCGGCTATACTACGATTTTTTCCCAAAAATAAAATAGTGACACGTGGCGTCTAATCGCTGGAGGGCCTTTTTTTTTTTTCAAAAATAGGATAGCCGCGCGGCTATACTCTGTTTTTTAAAATATTTTTTTATTATAAAAGTGGAGTTTTCTTGACACGTGGCGCCTAATGACTGGGCTCCTCTTTTTTTATATGTAAAAATAGTACAGCCGCGCGGCTATACGCAGTTTTTAAATTTTTTTTTAAACGTATAGCCGCACGGCTATACTATTGTATATATATATATATATATATATATATATATGTACGTATGTATTTTTCAATATTACATTCGTATTTTATACATGTCTACTATTTTTAAAAAGCAAACCTACAATAGTCGTATTGTACATGTACGTATGCATTTCTAATGCTTAATACCCATATTTTTTACAAGATTTTCAATAGTTCACACAAAGTTCACGTATTATACAAATCATTCTCACATATTATTGAATACGAATAATATATGTTATAAAAATTATACTAAAATATTATATAGTGGCTTATTAATATCTACAAAGTACAAACCAATGAAACTTCGAGGGTCCTCTTTTCTTTTTTTCGTTTATACATGAAATAGTATAGATAGGCCTTTCGAATAGTATAGCCGTGCGGCTATACTACGATTTTTTCCCAAAAATAAAATAGTGACACGTGGCGTCTAATCGCTGGAGGGCCTTTTTTTTTTTCAAAATAGGATAGCCGCGCGGCTATACTCTGTTTTTTAAAATATTTTTTATTATAAAAGTGGAGTTTTCTTGACACGTGGCGCCTAATGACTGGGCTCCTCTTTTTTTATATGTAAAAATAGTACAGCCGCGCGGCTATACGCAGTTTTTAAATTTTTTTTTAAACGTATAGCCGCACGGCTATACTATTGTATATATATATATATATATATATATATATATGTACGTATGTATTTTTCAATATTACATTCGTATTTTATACATGTCTACTATTTTTTAAAAAGCAAACCTACAATAGTCGTATTGTACATGTACGTATGCATTTCTAATGCTTAATACCCATATTTTTTACAAGATTTTCAATAGTTCACACAAAGTTCACGTATTATACAAATCATTCTCACATATTATTGAATACGAATAATATATGTTATAAAAATTATACTAAAATATTATATAGTGGCTTATTAATATCTACAAAGTACAAACCAATGAAACTTCGAGGGTCCTCTTTTCTTTTTTTCGTTTATACATGAAATAGTATAGATAGGCCTTTTCGAATAGTATAGCCGTGCGGCTATACTACGATTTTTCCCAAAAATAAAATAGTGACACGTGGCGTCTAATCGCTGGAGGGCCTTTTTTTTTTTCAAAAATAGGATAGCCGCGCGGCTATACTCTGTTTTTTAAAATATTTTTTTATTATAAAAGTGGAGTTTTCTTGACACGTGGCGCCTAATGACTGGGCTCCTCTTTTTTTATATGTAAAAATAGTACAGCCGCGCGGCTATACTCAGTTTTTAAATTTTTTTTTAAACGTATAGCCGCACGGCTATACTATTGTATATATATATATATATATATATATATATATGTACGTATGTATTTTTCAATATTACATTCGTATTTTATACATGTCTACTATTTTTTAAAAAGCAAACCTACAATAGTCGTATTGTACATGTACGTATGCATTTCTAATGCTTAATACCCATATTTTTTACAAGATTTTCAATAGTTCACACAAAGTTCACGTATTATACAAATCATTCTCACATATTATTGAATACGAATAATATATGTTATAAAAATTATACTAAAATATTATATAGTGGCTTATTAATATCTACAAAGTACAAACCAATGAAACTTCGAGGGTCCTCTTTTCTTTTTTTCGTTTATACATGAAATAGTATAGATAGGCCTTTTCGAATAGTATAGCCGTGCGGCTATACTACGATTTTTTCCCAAAAATAAAATAGTGACACGTGGCGTCTAATCGCTGGAGGGCCTTTTTTTTTTTTCAAAAATAGGATAGCCGCGCGGCTATACTCTGTTTTTTAAAATATTTTTTTATTATAAAGTGGAGTTTTCTTGACACGTGGCGCCTAATGACTGGGCTCCTCTTTTTTTTATATGTAAAAATAGTACAGCCGCGCGGCTATACGCAGTTTTTAAATTTTTTTTTAAACGTATAGCCGCACGGCTATACTATTGTATATATATATATATATATATATATATATATATATGTACGTAGTATTTTTCAATATTACATTCGTATTTTATACATGTCTACTATTTTTAAAAGCAAACCTACAATAGTCGTATTGTACATGTACGTATGCATTTCTAATGCTTAATACCCATATTTTTTACAAGATTTTCAATAGTTCACACAAAGTTCACGTATTATACAAATCATCTCACATATTATTGAATACGAATAATATATGTTATAAAAATTATACTAAAATATTATATAGTGGCTTATTAATATCTACAAAGTACAAACCAATGAAACTTCGAGGGTCCTCTTTTCTTTTTTTCGTTTATACATGAAATAGTATAGATAGGCCTTTTCGAATAGTATAGCCGTGCGGCTATACTACGATTTTTTCCCAAAAATAAAATAGTGACACGTGGCGTCTAATCGCTGGAGGGCCTTTTTTTTTTTTCAAAAATAGGATAGCCGCGCGGCTATACTCTGTTTTTTAAAATATTTTTTTATTATAAAAGTGGAGTTTTCTTGACACGTGGCGCCTAATGACTGGGCTCCTCTTTTTTTATATGTAAAAATAGTACAGCCGCGCGGCTATACGCAGTTTTTAAATTTTTTTTAAACGTATAGCCGCACGGCTATACTATTGTATATATATATATATATATATATATATATGTACGTATGTATTTTTCAATATTACATTCGTATTTTATACATGTCTACTATTTTTTAAAAAGCAAACCTACAATAGTCGTATTGTACATGTACGTATGCATTTCTAATGCTTAATACCCATATTTTTTACAAGATTTTCAATAGTTCACACAAAGTTCACGTATTATACAAATCATTCTCACATATTATTGAATACGAATAATATATGTTATAAAAATTATACTAAAATATTATATAGTGGCTTATTAATATCTACAAAGTTACAAACCAATGAAACTTCGAGGGTCCTCTTTCTTTTTTCGTTTATACATGAAATAGTATAGATAGGCCTTTTCGAATAGTATAGCCGTGCGGCTATACTACGATTTTTTCCCAAAAATAAAATAGTGACACGTGGCGTCTAATCGCTGGAGGGCCCTTTTTTTTTTTTCAAAAATAGGATAGCCGCGCGGCTATACTCTGTTTTTTAAAATATTTTTTTATTATAAAAGTGGAGTTTTCTTGACACGTGGCGCCTAATGACTGGGCTCCTCTTTTTTTATATGTAAAAATAGTACAGCCGCGCGGCTATACGCAGTTTTTAAATTTTTTTTTAACGTATAGCCGCACGGCTATACTATTGTATATATATATATATATATATATATATGTACGTATGTATTTTTCAATATTACATTCGTATTTTATACATGTCTACTATTTTTTAAAAAGCAAACCTACAATAGTCGTATTGTACATGTACGTATGCATTTCTAATGCTTAATACCCATATTTTTTACAAGATTTTCAATAGTTCACACAAAGTTCACGTATTATACAAATCATTCTCACATATTATTGAATACGAATAATATATGTTATAAAAATTATACTAAAATATTATATAGTGGCTTATTAATATCTACAAAGTACAAACCAATGAAACTTCGAGGGTCCTCTTTTCTTTTTTTCGTTTATACATGAAATAGTATAGATAGGCCTTTTCGAATAGTATAGCCGTGCGGCTATACTACGATTTTTTCCCAAAAATAAAATAGTGACACGTGGCGTCTAATCGCTGGAGGGCCTTTTTTTTTTTTTCAAAAATAGGATAGCCGCGCGGCTATACTCTGTTTTTTAAAATATTTTTTATTATAAAAGTGGAGTTTTCTTGACACGTGGCGCCTAATGACTGGGCTCCTCTTTTTTTATATGTAAAAATAGTACAGCCGCGCGGCTATACGCAGTTTTTAAATTTTTTTTTAAACGTATAGCCGCACGGCTATACTATTGTATATATATATATATATATATATATATGTACGTATGTATTTTTCAATATTACATTCGTATTTTATAATGTCTACTATTTTTTAAAAAGCAAACCTACAATAGTCGTATTGTACATGTACGTATGCATTTCTAATGCTTAATACCCATATTTTTACAAGATTTCAATAGTTCACACAAAGTTCACGTATTATACAAATCATTCTCACATATTATTGAATACGAATAATATATGTTATAAAAATTATACTAAAATATTATATAGTGGCTTATTAATATCTACAAAGTACAAACCAATGAAACTTCGAGGGTCCTCTTTTCTTTTTTTTCGTTTATACATGAAATAGTATAGATAGGCCTTTTCGAATAGTATAGCCGTGCGGCTATACTACGATTTTTTCCCAAAAATAAAATAGTGACACGTGGCGTCTAATCGCTGGAGGGCCTTTTTTTTTTTTCAAAATAGGATAGCCGCGCGGCTATACTCTGTTTTTAAAATATTTTTTTATTATAAAGTGGAGTTTTCTTGACACGTGGCGCCTAATGACGGGCTCCTCTTTTTTTATATGTAAAAATAGTACAGCCGCGCGGCTATACTCAGTTTTAAATTTTTTTTAAACGTATAGCCGCACGGCTATACTATTGTATATATATTATATATATATATATATGTACGTATGTATTTTTCAATATTACATTCGTATTTTATACATGTCTACTATTTTTTAAAAGCAAACCTACAATAGTCGTATTGTACATGTACGTACGCATTTCTAATGCTTAATACCCATATTTTTTACAAGCTTTTCAATAGTTCACACAAAGTTCACGTATTATACAAAATCATTCTCACATATTATTGAATACGAATAATATATGTTATAAAAATTATACTAAAATATTATATAGTGGCTTATTAATATCTACAAAGTACAAACCAATGAAACTTCGAGGGTCCTCTTTTCTTTTTTTCGTTTATACATGAAATAGTATAGATAGGCCTTTTCGAATAGTATAGCCGTGCGGCTATACTACGATTTTTTCCCAAAAATAAAATAGTGACACGTGGCGTCTAATCGCTGGAGGGCCTTTTTTTTTTTTCAAAATAGGATAGCCGCGCGGCTATACTCTGTTTTTTAAAATATTTTTTTATTATAAAAGTGGAGTTTTCTTGACACGTGGCGCCTAATGACTGGGCTCCTCTTTTTATATGTAAAAATAGTACAGCCGCGCGGCTATACGCAGTTTTTAAATTTTTTTTTAAACGTATAGCCGCACGGCTATACTATTGTATATATATATATATATATATATATATATATGTACGTATGTATTTTTCAATATTACATTCTTATTTTATACATGTCTACTATTTTTTAAAAAGCAAACCTACAATAGTCGTATTGTACATGTACGTATGCATTTCTAATGCTTAATACCCATATTTTTTACAAGATTTTCAATAGTTCACACAAAGTTCACGTATTATACAAATCATTCTCACATATTATGAATACGAATAATATATGTTATAAAATTATACTAAAATATTATATAGTGGCTTATTAATATCTACAAAGTACAAACCAATGAAACTTCGAGGGTCCTCTTTTCTTTTTTTTCGTTTATACATGAAATAGTATAGATAGGCCTTTTCGAATAGTATAGCCGTGCGGCTATACTACGATTTTTTCCCAAAAATAAAATAGTGACACGTGGCGTCTAATCGCTGGAGGGCCTTTTTTTTTTTTCAAAAATAGGATAGCCGCGCGGCTATACTCTGTTTTTTAAAATATTTTTTTATTATAAAAGTGGAGTTTTCTTGACACGTGGCGCCTACTGACTGGGCTCCTCTTTTTTTATATGTAAAAATAGTACAGCCGCGCGGCTATACGCAGTTTTTAAATTTTTTTTTACACGTATAGCCGCACGGCTATACTATTGTATATATATATATATATATATATATATATGTACGTATGTATTTTTCAATATTACATTCGTATTTTATAATGTTACTATTTTTAAAAAGCAAACCTACAATAGTCGTATTGTACATGTACGTATGCATTTCTAATGCTTAATACCATATTTTTTACAAGATTTTCAATAGTTCACACAACGTTCACGTATTATACAAATCATTCTCACATATTATTGAATACGAATAATATATGTTATAAAAATTATACTAAAATATTATATAGTGGCTTATTCATAATCTACAAAGTACAAACCAATGAAACTTCGAGGGTCCCTCTTTTCTTTTTTTCGTTTATACATGAAATAGTATAGATAGGCCTTTTCGAATAGTATAGCCGTGCGCCTTTACTACGATTTTTTCCCAAAATAAAATAGTGACACGTGGCGTCTAATCGCTGGGAGGCCTTTTTTTTTTTCAAAATAGGATAGCCGCGCGGCTATACTCTGTTTTTTAAAATATTTTTTTATTTATAAAAGTGGAGTTTCATTGACACGTGGCGCCTAATGACTGGGCTCCTCTTTTTTTATATGTAAAAATAGTTACAGCCGCGCGGCTATACTCAGTTTTTAAATTTTTTTTAAACGTATAGCCGCAGGCCTTACTATTACTATATATATTATATATATATATATGTAAGTATGTATTTTTCAATATTACATTCGTATTTTATACATGTCTACTATTTTTTAAAAAGCAAACAACAATAGTCGTATTGTACATGTACGTATGCATTTCTATAGCTTAATACCCATATTTCTTACAAGATTTCAATAGTTCAACAAAGTTCACGTATTATACAAATCATTCTCACATTATTATTGAATACGAATAATATAGGTTACTAAAATTATACTAAAATATATATAGTGGCTTATAATATCTACAAAGTACAAACCAATGAAACTTCGAGGGTCCTCTTTTCTTTTTTTCGTTTATACATGAAATAGTATAGATAGGCCTTTTCGAATAGTATAGCGTGCGGCTATACTACGATTTTTTCCCAAAAATAAAATAGTGACACGTGGCGTCTAATCGCTGGAGGGCCCTTTTTTTTTTTTCAAAAATAGGATAGCCGCGCGGCTCTATAACTCTGTTTTTTTAAAATATTTTTTTATTATAAAAGTGGAGTTTTCTTGACACGTGGCGCCTAATGACTGGGCTCCCTTTTTTATATGTAAAATAGTACAGCCGGGCGGCTATACTCAGTTTTTAAATTTTTTTTAAACGTATAGCCGCACGGCTTACTATTATATATAATATATTATAATATATATATATATATGTACGTATGTATTTTTCAATATTACATTCGTATTTTATTACATGTCTACTATTTTTTAAAAAGCAAACAACAATAGTCGTATTGTACATGTACGTACGCATTCTAATGCTTAATACCCATATTTTTTACAAGATTTTCAATAGTTCACACAAAGTTCACGTATTATACAAACATTCTCACATATTATTGAATACGAATAATATATGTTATAAAAATTATACTAAATATTATATAGTGGCTTATTATATCTACAAAGTACAAACCAATGAACTTCGAGGGTCCTCTTTTCTTTTTTTCGTTATACATGAAATAGTTAGATAGGCCTTTTCGATAGTATAGCCGTGCGGCTATACTACGATTTTTTCCCAAAAATAAAATAGTGACACGTGGCGTCTAATCGCTGGAGGGCCTTTTTTTTTTTTCAAAAAGGATAGCCGCGCGGCTATACTCTGTTTTTAAAATATTTTTATTATAAAAGTGGAGTTTTTCTTGACACGTGGCGCCTAATGACTGGGCTCCTCTTTTTTATATGTAAAAATAGTACAGCCGCGCGGCTATCCTAGTTTTTAAAATTTTTTTTTAAACGTATAGCCGCACGGCTACTATTGATTATATCTATATTATATATATATGTACGTATGTATTTTTTATTTACATTCCGTAGTTTATACATGTCTACTATTTTTTAAAAGCAAACACCTACAATAGTCGTCTTGTACACTACGTACGCATTCTAATGCTTAATACCCATATTTTTTTACAATTTTCAATGTCAACACAGTTTCACGTATTATACAAATCATTCTCCATATTATTGAATACGAATAATATATGTTAAAAATTATACTAAAATATTATATAGTGGCTTATTAATATCTACAAAGTACAAACCAATGAAACTTCGAGGGTCCTCCTTTTTTCGTTTATACATGAATAGTATAGATAGGCCTTTTCGAAGTATAGCCGTGCGGCTATACTACGATTTTTTCCCAAAATAAATAGTGACACGTGGGTCTAATCGCTGGAGGGCTTTTTTTTTTTCAAAATAGGATAGCCGCGCGGCTACTCTGGTTTTTAAAATATGTTTTTTATTATTAAAAGTG